>CAUYSK010046407.1:0-80133 GCA_963575035.1 Avahi laniger
CCTCAAACTCCTGGGCTCAAGTGATCCTCCTGCCTCAGCCTCCGGAGTAGCTGGGACTACAGGCATGCGCCACCATGCCCGGCTAATTTTTTTTATATATATTTTTAGTTGTCCAATTAATTTCTTTCTAATTTTAGTAGAGACGGGGTCTCACTCTTGCTCAGGCTGGTTTCGAACTCTTGAGCTCAAACAATCCGCCCGCCTCGGCCTCCCAGAGAGCTAGGATTACAGGCATGAGCCACCACGCCCGGCTGCACATATAATTTTTATATAAATTCACACATATGATCATATATACTTTTTTATCATCATCAGTTTTGGCTTTTCCAGGCTTGGCTGGCTCCTCTCAGCTTGACTCATCTCCTGTGACCCGGGCCGACAGTCCACAATGTGCCTTTCCTGTTTTCCATCTGAATAATATCCTCACATACTAATGTGTTCATATTTATGTACCTCTATCTATACACACACAGGTTTGGGGTCATTATTTTTCAGTTTTGAATTGTGTTGTTCTCGCTTTTCTGCTTTTCTCAACACTGTCTTGAGGAAATCCCTCTCCACCCTCTGGGAAGGTTCTAATTCAGTCTCTTTATGTCTCGTGTCACAGTGCAGTGTGGACCTGCTGTAATGGATGTAACCAGTCCCCTGCCGACGGACATTCGCGTAGCTTCTAGGTTTGTGCCTTTACAGACGATGCTGAAATAAACGCCCTTGTCTATTCCGTTAGGGGCTGTAGTGAAGCTTTTAAGACCAGACTGCGTGGTTTCAGCTGCCATTTACTAGCTGTTAGCTTGGGCAAGTTTTAAACCTCTATGGTATGCTTTCCTCATTTGTAAGACAGAAGGATCATAATAGGATGTGTAATTCATGTAGAGTCCTTACAAAGACACCTGCTCCATAATAAGGGCTCAATAATATTACCTATTATTAGAAAAGTCTTTAATAGCAAAGCTTTTGTTTCTATGAGATAAATTTGTGGGTTAAACAGTGTATGCGTTTTAAAATTTTAACATATATAAAAATTCATGTTTCTGCCAGCAATGCATGACAGCATCCTTTTCCTTATATCCCCTCCAAAAACAAATAACTTTTTAATTTTTGCCAGTTTGATAGTTATAAAATGATACATAATTGTTACCTTAATTTGTACTTTCCTAATCATTGGCAAAATTGAAATTCTTTTTATCTGTTTGTTGATCATTTGGATTTGTTCTTCTCTAAACAGTTTTTTCATGTTCTTTGCCAATTTTTCTAGGGTTTTTTCCCAACTCTTTTTTTTTCTTCCAAGTTGTAAAAGCTCTTTGAAATCCGTATTACAGATTTTCAATCTCTGATTTTCCTGAGTTGCAAAGATTCATTTTCCAAATCAAAGCTTGTGTTTTGATCTTGTTTATGGCATTTTTGCCATAAAAGGTATTTTGATTTTTATATATTCAAATATGTCTTTCTTTCTTTTATAGATTCTAGAGTTTCAGTGTTGATTAAAGAGGTCTCTACCACTCAAGATTTCTTGAGTTTGTTTTATTAATATATTCTCAATAATGTTAGTGTTCTAGAACACGCATAAAATCTCCTAGATTTTCCTAAAGAAATTGTTTTAATATGTTAATTTTTTAACTTAGAGAGGAATCTAACATAATTTTATTTTGATTGCATAGCCACTTACAGTATTGGCAGCACTGACTAAATAGTTCATTTTTTTCCTACTGGAAGTTCCTCACGAGTTCTGAAGATAGCAGGATTCAGAAATGAGCAGAACAGGCAAAGTCCCAACTCACTGTGCACATTTATGGTGACTTCTCACCTAATTTTTGCCCCATAGCTCCTCTTGGACATTGTTAAGAAGGCTACTGCGATTCAGCCAAAGATGGGACCAGCCAAGCTCTCATAGGTGTCCAGAAAAGTACCTGGGAGCTGTTTTTGGGGGTGGGCTGGGGCTGGGGGAGCCTACCTGATCTAGGCTCAGATCAAAAGTCCTCCCTGAGCTCTTCTATCAGGAGGCCCTTGGAGGCTGAAGGGTCATGAGACATCCAGTGGGATCTTATAATATTGTGGTTTCTACCTACTAATTCATGACTCTATAGATGTAGCAAGGGATATTTAAAGTGTGTTATCCAGGATTTCTTAAGTTCCATAAAACTCTACAATTACACTTAATACCCATTTGGCCAAACTCTAAACATGCTCAAAGGAGCTTCCCTCCTCCCCCACCTCCCCTTGTCAAAGAACTGAAAACAGAAGATTTTTACCACCCAAGTAGTATCTGCTTGGAAAGCAAGAGAGGTTGGGATGGGGGCAGAAAGCTGGGGAGTCTATTTTTCTTGCAGTTAGCAAAGGGTCTTGGGCCCCTCTCGGAAATTTTGGTTTGAGAGGTCCTAAAATGTCTGGTTGTGATACTGGTAGGGTTAGATTTCTCACCACCACTGACACAAAATAAGCACACAGACTTTCTGGTGGTTGCACAAGAAACAGCATCAGATTTGAAATCTTCCTTCTGAAAATTCTTCTCACACTGACAATTACATAAAGAATGACTCATAACACAGTATTTTCTTAGAATGATACGTGTCAATATAGTTACGTGCCTCATAACGACATTTCGGTCAATGATGGACTACATACATGATGGTGGTCTCATAAGGTTATAATGGAGCTGCCTTATACAGGTGTACCATTTTTTATCTTTTATACCACAGTTTTCTGTACCTTTTCTATGTTTAGCTATGTTTAGATACACAAATACTTACTGTTGTGTTACAACTACAGACAGTATTCATTACAGTAATGTGCTGTACTAGACTGCAGCCTAGGAGTAGCCAGCCATACCATACAGCCTAGATGTGCACTGGGCTACATCATCTAGGTTTGTGCAAGTGCACACTATCATGTTCACACAATGACAACATCGCTTAATGATGCATTTCTCAGAAGGCATCTCCGTCATTAACTGACACATAACTGTATTTAAAACAAACAGAACATGTCTGACACTCTGGTACTCTTCCTAGAAATAGAGAGGGAACTCTCCTATGTCAATTGTTTAGACTTCAGTGCATCTTAGATTTGCTCTGGGAAAAGTGGCATTCAGAATGATTGGGACAGAATTTCCAGTGGTGATTTTAGAGAGAACAATTAGCAGGAACTTAAATGACATTCAACAGCGAGCGAAAAGCTCCAAATTTATTTTTACTGTTTTTCTAAATCCCCAACATTCTGAACTGGAAATTGAAATGAGATTGAAACTCTCATTAACCAAGAAGTTTTAACTGAGGACATCCTATCCATTCATCCGTCTGTCCATCCATCCATCTGTCCATCCTCCCTTCTTCCCTCCCTCCTTTTTTTCCTTCCCTCCACTGTGTTTGCTGAGTGTCAAGTTTGTGACAAGCTACAGGAAGACTCCAGTCTCACAGGGCTTACATTCTGGGGGAGAAACAACAATAATGAGTGTTAAACATATAGTATAAATACATTTTATTTAGATAGTGATAAAAAATTGTCCCTATAATAAAGTGGGATGTTAAGTTGGAATGTTATAAATGGACAAGCTATTTTAAATTGAGTGCTCAGGGAAGGTCCTTAGAAAAAGGCATGTTTGAACTATAATGTGAATCTTCCCGAAGTAAGCATAATAATTTGAAAATATATGCATTTTTGCAAAATTCATACATTGTGTTAGATGTAAAAATAAATTTGGACCTTTTCACATTTCATTTATAGTTTTGTTGTTTATGCCTCCATTCAAAATATATGAGCATTTTTACCCGGAATTTTCTTATACATCATTTTATAGCAAGTGGAGAATTTTCAATGATATCAAGTTTTAGCAAATATTAAAAACATCGAAATAACACATCCCAAGCATGTGGAGCTGTAGCCACTATGAATCTGGCTCTTTCGGATTATAAAGAAGTGCCATTTAACATAGAGGGTACCACAAAAAGAAGGAATGGGAGATCGATTTAAAAAAGAAGTTGTCTTTGCACTGGTAAGTACTTAGGTAGAATTTCAGGTGATTACTAGTGTCACTTTAAGCTAGTTAGCTTTTCATATGCTTAATCTCCCACCATTTATAATCTGTAACCAAATTTTGCTCATTTGTTCATTGTCCTTCCAAAATATCTTTCCATTCCCATTGCTTCTGCTTTATTTCAATTCTTTATCCTTTCTTCCAAGAACTATGTCAACAGCCTCTCAAGTGATACCCACATTGCCCACTCCAATTCATCTTCCACTTGTAACCAGAGTTGACTTTCTGGTTTTAAATACCGATCTGATCAGATTCTTCTTCTACTCTGAAGACGTGCCTGGATCCGTATCACCATCTTCATGACAAAACCTGAACTCCCTGGAATGCCATCAAACACTCTTCCCTATCTGACACCAGGATGCCTTTCCAGCCTCTTTCTCTGTTTTGAGGCCACATAAAACCAACATTTGTTTGCTCTTCCTTCCCTCTTACTGTGACTGTAGTGAGGGGAGTGGCCTCTACCTGGAAATCCCTTCTCCCCTTCTCTGCCAGCCATTTATTTTCATTCATTTTTCAAAGCTCCTTGTACCTAATCTAATGCTTATTACAATGCAATGTGACCAGGGCTATAATAGGGGTATGGGTAGCACTGATCACATTGTACTGTCATTTGCCCAATCATGTACATGATTTTGCCTTTGTAGGAGGGCCAGAGCCTGATGCTAGAGCCAGGATGCCTGGGTTCCAATCCTAGCCTGGTCCATGGCTATCTCTGTGACTTTGGTTATGTTTATATCTCATTTTTCTCATTTGTAAAAGTAGGATAACTCAGTATCAGGGTTATAATGTTAGATAGACATGCCTAGAATAGTGCCTGATATATTTAGTAAGTTCTCAATGGATGCTCTATTATTCAGTCTAATTATCAACTTATAGATATTAATATCCCAAAGATATATATATATGTGTGTGTATGTGCATGTGTGTATAGAAGTTTATATTCTGAAAGATATAAAATACAATAAATATTAAAAGAATACAAAGAGTAGCATATGAGTACCTCATCAATATGAAAATGACATCATCATAATAAAAGAATGAAGACATGAATTTGGAATAGTATTTCAAGATTTCTGTCACTAAAGACACATAAGTTTAGCAAATGGTGAGACTTCTAGTGGATGAGTTGAATGTCCTGAGTTGTACGGGCTCCTGTGGCTAGTTTCAGCTCCCTCCCACCACCTCCACAGGTGTTCCACCTTTTCCTGCCCTGCTCTGTGACCTTGGGGACTGCCACTGTGGGCTGTGATATCTGGAGGACCTTTGTTCTTTGGCTTATGGTTGGGTTTGGCAAATGGAACTGGGGATGGAGGAAGAGCACTGAGGTACTATTTTGTGGTCTTGCCCTGCCTTGGCCAGTCTGGCAGGGCTGTGTCCACGGGTGACCACGGCTCTGGTGGGAGCCCCTTGCAGGCTGCAGCTCTCAAAGAGCTCTTCTGACTCAATCCTCTCTCTCTAACCGGGCCTGAGTGTTACCACTGCTGACTTCGACAGGGTCCTTATGAGTTTGGAAACTCGATGGTACGAATAAGTAATGAAATATTCCTAGCAATTACAGGAAGTCCCTTTAGGCCAAAGGCAAATGAACAAAAAAAAAAAAAAAGATTTTGTTTCAGTTTACTTAATGTATGTGACACAGAATTTTCACTATATTTATTCATATTGGTATCTCTCAACACTTGACTAAGAAAAAAAGGGGAGTAGGTGGAATCACTATGCCCTATTCTGGCAGTTGATTCAGCCAGCTCTATCCCATGGATACAAAGTCCCAGGGAGCACAAGGCCACAGAATCCGAGGTACCTCCTCCAAAAGGGAGGCTTCCAGGGGAAGGACAGTGCCAGGGGTTTCTCCACTGATGTCTTTGAGTGGTGCCTGCAAGCGGCTGCTGCAGAAGCACGTGCAGGGTGAGGAGGAGGAGGCCTTCCCTCAGTAACAGGCAGCATTCTGGTGTCCTGCACGGTGATCCCAAGAGTGCAGAGCTCCTAAGGGATGTGAGCATTTAAATATCGCCGGCATTGCAGGGGCTTTGGAACCACAGACGATAAAGGAAAGTATGAACTTTGAGCAATGAGGTGCACGTGGAAGGAAGGAGAGCTCTATTTATTTTAACAGCCCTGGTGCAAGGAAGAGACTGGCATGACTCGTGGAATAACACTCATTTATGCACCAACAGTCAGTGAGAGGTTGTTCTGAACACCTCGAAGTGCCGGGCATTGTGCTAGTGCAAAATAAGACACAACCATCTCTGCTCGCGCGGAGCTTATCATCTAGATGGGAGTCAGCAAAAACAAACAAGAGTACGGGACACAGAAGAAGGTCAGTGGAGTTAGATAAAGAACCGAAATAGCAACGCAAAGAAAGCTAAAAATGACCAGTGCAAAGATGCCTTCTCCAGCCATGGTCAATAACATGCCAATCCTGAGTGGTGTTTAATCCTTGGAAGCTGCCCTGCATGTTTATTTCTGGTCTTTGGTCATGTTTATTTCTGTTTCCAGAGTGAAGAGGAAGTGGGCAGTGAGTGGTGTCCATGAACACATTCCCCTCGTCTCCCCAGGCTGCATCCTGTCCTGGCTTGTCCTGTGTCAAGAGACAATCTCCAGCTTTATGAAGTCAGGGCTGTGCCCATGAGAAGCCCTGTCCTCCTTTGGTCTCTCTGTTTCCTCGTGAGTGATGTGCAGGTTATGGTGGTTGCCATCTTCCTTGCAGCCCCCATGAATCCGTGATGGACTCCTTGGAGCGAGGGAGGGAAGAGGGCCTGGCCCAGGGATCTGGGATCAGTAGCGCCCACCCAGCTGGTGGCACTAGGCAGCTAGAGGCAGAAGGTCGAGTCTTGGGCAATCAGACTTGAGAACTCGGGATTCTGGTTTCCTCAGTGTCATGGACCTCCCAGCTGCAGCCGCAGCACCCACTCCCTGCTGGTCTCTGCCTTCCTGGGTGCGCATTGCTCAAATGCTGGCCAAAGAGCTTAAAGAGCACTTGGGGGCACAGGAAAGGCAAAACCCGTGTGCTTTGTTAAACCATTTGCCACAAGGCGCAAGGATGGCTTATAGCAGGAAAATAAGCGAAAGGGCTAACTGCAGTGTTACGGTTTGTTAAGACTTCCCAAAGCCCAACAGGCCTTCCTGTTCAAAGCCAGACTTTGTCCAGGCAGCTTAAGTTCACTTAGCCCTGGCTCTGACTGTGCAAAGAAAACCAGTTCCCCTCTCTCAGGAATTCTGAGGCCCTGATTACAGTCTGACTCCGCATGGAGGTTCCTGATACAATCTGATGCCTGTCCCAGTGGAGATGTGGGGGCTTGTTCTGCACTGTAGGCTGTGGACTCTGGGGACAGAGGTGTTGCGAGTTGGAGCCTTAAATCAGAGGAGAGGTCTCCTGCCCACTTCGTAACAACTTGGCATCCAATGAGTAGCCCTAGAAGGAAGCCTCATCTCCACCAGCCGGGTTCAGATCCTAGTTGCTCAGACAGGCACCTGCGACTTTGTTTCCAGGATGCATAGCAAACATTCTCAACAAGAGTGGGAACATCAGCAGATGAAAGTCAGCGTGCTTGGCTTCAGGGCCAAGTCCTCGAGCAAAGGACACAGCAGTTAACTGGCACTTGGAGGGCAGGAACTTCTGAGCCCTCAGTAGGGATCCATCTAGAGAACTTCGCTAATTCTTACAACATCCCGCATGCTACAATTTCCTTCCTCTGTGCAATAAAGTATATCTGACATATCTGCAGAGCCTCCTCGGCTTCTCAGTGCAGAGAGGAGTGGAAGGCAGCAAAGCCGGGTCGAGAGGGGGCTGGGCAGCTGGTGAGGCGCCTTCGCCATGGAAGGTGACCGAGGCCACTCTCAGCAGGCTGGCCAGCCGACATGTGGGTCACAAGCCTGGCGTCTTCTGTGATTTCCATCAGGCCTTCACGGGGGCTCTATTTCATGGCCACAGTGAAACACGCTTGACTCCACGGTTTCCTTTGGAACATTGCGTCCCATTCACCTCACTGTGATGCTTGTCCCTGACACCCTCTGCCACCTTCCTGTCTTTGTGCAGGATGCATGGGCTTCACTCCCCGCTCCCTGGGGAGTAGAATACAATGCCAGCTTATATATGTATCTCAGGCTGACACATACGCGTGTGTATATAGATGTGGGCATAACTTAGCATTTGAGCGACAGTATTGTAATTGTTGATTTACTCGTGTGTTCTGCTACTGCTCCTTGAGGGATGAGACCTCGCTCATTTCATCTTTGTGTCCGCCCAGCACACAGTATGTGCTTAATTCGTAACTGTTAAATTCGTGATATTTCATGCTATTCCCCATAATACTTAGCAAGTCCCTATAATAATCAGTCTTCATTGATTGCTGATTCCGAACCGTGACCTCCAAGACACCATCTTAAATTTCCTGCTCACAAGCTGAGAGAGAACTGAGGGATTATATCGCGCGTCGCCTGGGTACTGTACATTCGGGTGTACGGGAAATAGCACTCGCCACTGTCGGCTGGAGCCTCGTGAATGTGAGCTCAGGGAGCGCTCAACTCTCGGGGCCATACATCCCTCCCACGGAGCCCTGCCTGCTCGGCCTGCCCCTGCCTGTTCGCTCCTGCCTCCCAGGCTTCCTCATGTGCTTGCTGGTAAGTTACAGGAAGAGGAGGGACAGAGGGCAAGTTTTGTTTTATCTTGTGCCAAACACTTGGTGTGCACACACTCTGTCTCAAGAACTTCAGAGCTGAGAGTGTGTTTGGAGGGAGAGGGCGTGCAGGCCAGGCTATAGGCATGCTGTATGACCAAAGTATCGAGACTCAGGCTTTCAGCCTAGCAGGCCCAGGCATCAACCCAGTGCTCCCTTCAACAGCAGCACGGATCAGCCATGTCAGAGAAGAACCCATATTAGCCAGCTCAGGACTCATTTCCCTTTCAATAGCAGGAGCTCCCACAGTCAGCGCAGGGGAAGTTTTCAAATCAGGCATGGTGGTGACGCAGCAAGTGCATGCATCCTAGATGTCCCGTGCAGCTTTCTGGAGATTTCTAATATCTACATCTGAGGTATCTTGCCCACAAAACTGCACATAATTGACTGACACCTATCTTCTTATGCACATCAGTAAGAGGTGAAAGAATGCCCCAGTACCAGCCAACCACAGACATATCGGATTTTCAAGTCAGAAGAATGCTTGAGATCATCTGACCCAACAGTGAGATGCAGAAGCCAGTGTCCACAGTGCTAACACCATTGGTCTAAGGTCCAAGAATTTCAAACCCATAGATACCTCCATGAAGCTGCCTTCACTGGGGACCTTCATGATATTAGTAAAATTATCAACATTCATGGCCTATGTCTACTTATTTTAGTGTCTTCTTGGTAGGCAATTATTCTATTGTACCCTAATTTGCAGCTGATATATTATCAGTCTTTATTAATCTGTCTTGTGTTCTGGGTGAAGACTGTCAGAGTCTTCCTTCTAGGTAGGGTGCTCTGTTCACTCTCATGACCCCTCATAATAACCGCCTTTGCTTTAAACATGGTGGCTTTCCAGAAATGCTGCTGACTTCTGACTAAGAGTAGAACTTTCAAACGTAAGAAAGTGAAAAATACAGATCTTACCATTCAAGATGGTTTTCTACAAACGCAGACATGGGGCTGATCTGCACTGTGTAAGTGTCATTTGCTGAGTACTCGAAGAGTCCGTAGTAAGGGTTGAAGAGCTCCTGAGACAAAAGGAAGAAGAACTCTCGGGAAGGGCCGCTGTAGTCCAGGCTGCAAAGGAAGCAGAGGTCCAGGAAGCTCATTCCGTGCCCAGAGCTGGGGGGCCTGTTTCTTACCCAGATTCCAGTGTGCCCTTTCAGAGTCGGGGGCTGGGGGAAGCAGAGAGCAGCCTCTGCTCATTGGAGTGGATCCCGGTGGAAGTATCAATTTGCTTTAGAAAATGAGGGATGCAGTAA
Organism: Avahi laniger; assembly: GCA_963575035.1. Classification (NCBI taxonomy): domain Eukaryota; kingdom Metazoa; phylum Chordata; class Mammalia; order Primates; family Indriidae; genus Avahi; species Avahi laniger. Next base: position 9,960 of record CAUYSK010046407.1, read on the forward strand.
TTGGTTTGGAGATGTGTCTTAACCAGATGTCCATGAATGAACTCTTACAGCAGTTTTCCTTAACCTTTTCTTTTGATCATCTAACACCTATGAGCTAAAACATACAGCTGGCCTAATAAAAACAGGACTTTGCTGTGGGAGACATGAAAGTATTTCCAGCAACAGTGCACGTGTGCATGCATGTGTGTGTGTGTCTGTGTGTGTGTGTGTGTATGTGGGTGAATTGAAAAGGCTTCCACGTTCATCCCAATATGCCCTCCTAGGTGGGCTTGCCCTCCGTGGTTGAGGTGGTTTTCCATGAAATCACTGAAATTATAGGAAAAGTTTGGTATGCAGTTGTACACGTGCACTTTAAAGACCTCCTGGGAAGATGTGATCAGAATCACCTGGGGGCAAAGGCTTATGGCCACCCTGCTCCTTCTGGGGAAATATCACCCCAGATCCTGGGGCTCTGGTCTACCTGCCCTGAGGCGTCTGCATAAAACTCCTGGTGCCTCACCCCTCCTCTCCAACAAAGGTGACGTAGAGCTTGTTTCTCTGGAGCTCTTTCCGGGAATAGGCCATCACCTGATTGAAGGTTCCCTCCAACAAGTGATCCCGACGAATAATGAGCCTGAGAAGGAGAAGGGGTGGTGAGGAGGACCCTGAAGCCAGGATGTGGGCTGTGTTCCACGTGAGCTGAGAGCGCCCGGGTTTAGGGTCTCGCTCCCCAGCCTCCCCAGCAGAGAGGAAAGAGGAAGATGCAGGTTCTGCCAGTTCAGCGAGGGACTTTCTTAACACTGTTTTCAAAACATTGGGAGCACAAGGAAAACACGGACCCTTATCACACATTCCATCATATTGGACAACTTTTAAGATTCTTTTTTGGTCAAGTCATAGGATGTCTCAAGTTGGATTCCTGAGTTTGGGCTTGGCTTTTCAAGACGGAAATAATAAACTCAGAAGTGAAAAAAAATAAACATTTTACTTAGACTTCAGTTACAAAGTTACAAAGAGTCCAAGAATTTGACTAATGAGGTAAAATTTTCCCCAAGATTAAATAAAGGGAAATACAAGATTTTTGATTTAGTTTAAGATTCCTTGTTTCTGAAAACAAGGTCTACCACTGATTTTTCTATAATCCTCTGTCTAAAATCTACTTTTCTTTCTCTTTCTTCTTTCCTCTCTTCCCTTCCCTTCCAATTTCTTAACTTCCTTTCTCCTTTCCTTCCAACTTCCTAACCTCCTTCTTCCCTCCCTTCAGACTGTAACTGCTGCCACACCAGGGGATTCAATCTCCGAAAAAAAAAAAAGTCACAAAGGTAGAGGGGAGGAAGGGATAGAAAAACCTACCACCTGAATTCAGTGCCAAGCACTGGAGCACTCACTTAATTTTCCCTGGACCCTGCCCAAATCCTTTGGCTTCCAGTTTTCTGTAGAAATTGCGGAGCTTGGCCTCAAAGTCTCTCCGGTAGGGTGAAGGGGCTCTTGCACTGGCTCTCTGTAAACCTGGAGAGAGAAGCACACGGGCCGAAGGTCATCACTTTCTACTGGAGAATAAATATGCGGAGGACGGCAGAGCAGGAGCTAACCCCAGGCACATCCTGGCATCTTCATATTTTTCGTCTTCAAGAAGTTCCCCTCGATTTCCATCACTCTTTCAGTTACTTTCATAATAAACAGAAATAATGTACTAAGGAGAAAAATGAATTCTAATGGGGATAAATATTTACATCTTCTACCCCAATTATTTTGGGTTGTATTTCTTTTAAAAGTACCTTGATGAACATTTTTCTTGGCTTAATTGTACTTAGATAATCTAAAATAATTAACATGAACTGAACTAGATTAAGTGTTTCTTGTAAGTTGCTATAAGAAATGATTGAAAATACAATGAGGTAACTAGGGCATTTGTCATGCTTCTATATAGATACGGATGCTAAAATAAACGTGTACACTAGGGCTCAGAGCATTTAGGAATTTATATTAGAGTACCTTGCATCATAAGAGGAAAGCTTACAATAATTATAATAATTCATTAACTCTATATAGAGGAGAACTTTTATATCATTTACAGTGCTTTGCAAATGCTTTACCACCTTTAAACACATTTAATGAAAAGAAGAATGGAAAAATAACATCCTTATTCAAGTTTTACAGATGGCCAGAATCCGCTTGCCCATCCCATAACTATTTAGTAGTTACAGACCATATTCCAGGTATTAAGCTCACATTCTAGAGAAGACTGGTACCAGCAGACTCACAGACGTGAGTATATAATTACAAGTTCAGATGATTGCTACTCATGAAGGAAGGGAATCCAGTTCTTTGATATTACAGAACATGCTTGCCAAGTCTGGGATCTGCGGGGGAAGATCATGAGGTTGGTCTTTGACGGTGGGACATTCGACTGTTTGATTGCAGAGCGGCGTAGTTTGAGGGAGAAGAGAAAAAAGCTGGGATTGAGCCTTAAGGATGGTAGGAAGAGGAGGATGAGGGCGCAGGAGTGGCCAGAGAAGTAGGTGAGATGCCTAGAGTGGTGTCCCGGAAGCTCAGAGAAGAGGCGACGTGGGGGGAGGGCATCTGCGGGAGGGACAGGAAGGCCGAGAATTACCCACAGGATCAGCTGACCTGAGGTCTGGCGACCTTAGCGAGGACACCTCCTCTCACCTGCAGGTGGGAGGGGGGATGAGATGGGTGCAGGTTTGGCAGCAGGCGTTTGAGGCCGTTCCTGCTGAATGGCCTCAACTTTCTCCGGGAAGTAAAATGGGACATGATTTGCTGGGAGAGACGAGGGGGTGGGGGCTGGAAGTTTGAGGGGAACATTTGAAATAATAGGAGAGAAGACCAAAGAAATGTGCTAGAATTTTCTTTTGGGTGCTCAAGGCTCATGTGAAGTGAGAGATGACTGATTTATAATTAACAATCTGCCTGCCAAGTGAGTTTGCCCACGAGTGCCTGGCTGCGGATGGGGAGGAAGCGGCTAGGAAGGTTTATGGTGAAGTTGTGCCGGACGGTGCAGACGCAATGGAGAGGGAGCCGCAGGGAGTTCAGGGCATTGGCCGGATGTTGCTGAAATGATGGGCCACAGAATCTATGCTGGGTAAGGGGAAGACGGTAGAAAGGAAAAGAGAGAATTCCACGTGCTGAGGAGGCCAAGAGATGGCAGCAGGAAGAGAAGTTGAACAGGCATGTTGGAAGGAAGAGGACACTTGAATCAGGGACTTCAGAGATGATGACGTGGTGTGGAATGTGGGTGGTTGAGGCAGGGAGGAGAAAGTCACTGCAGACAAGGAAACCCAGACGCCGGGAGGCCAGGAAACAGGATGGGGGTCCTTGCGGATGTTAAAGTCATCCAGAAGGACGGAAGGACCTGCTGGGGAAGGAGAGGAGGACCAGGAGACGGGTGCCTCCGGCTTTGAGAATGAGAAAATGTTGGTAGACGACAGCAACAAGGAGAAAGGGAGAGGGGAGATGCAGCTAAGGGTGTAAGCGAGGAAGCGTGGGGGGCCCAGATCCACCAGACCCCACAACACCTGGGGTGCAGGGGAACCAATAGCCACCACTTGCACAGAAGCGTCTTGGTGAAACACCAGGTTTCAGGACACAGACGGAACTAGAATACAAGTCTGTCAGTGCAAGTATAATTTTCTGTCCAGCAGATCACAGTGTATTTTATAACGTTATGACTTTCACTACTGTTGGTGCTATCACTGTCCCCATAATCACTGCTATACATTGTGTTCTAATAATTTGTGCTTTACAAAGTACTTTGGTGTAAACTTCTACGATTCGCTATCTCTGTAGCACCCAGGTAGATTTCATAAAGGTCTAGGATAATGGGAATTATAAAATTTAAAATCAAAATATTTGGATTGATAATCTAGGACTCAAAGCTGGAGAGCAAAGAATTAAGTACTTTTGACAAAATGAGTTGGATGATTACTTAGATTCACGGCATTAGTAATGTGTCCATCAGGAAAGTTGATTCCTTTTAGAAAAGTTATCCACATAATTTTCATTTAGCAAATACCTCTTCATCCTCTGTTATTTTTTCTAAGTGCAATGTGGCACCTCTCTCATATAAACATGTTATAGTCATGCTCTACTACCAAAGGTTGAGGACCAAAGCACAGACACATTATCAGGCTGGGACAATCTCTTCAACATGACAGAATGTCATGCAGATCAACAGCTCCCCCAAATGGAAGACTTTGCTCCCCAAAAGTAGGCCCCTGTGAAGGCTGGAATGTCGGATTGTACTGACATTGGCTCTAATCTGGCTCCTGCTTGGTTTTTTCTTAGGCAATGGGATCTCCTTTGCGTTTTGTGTTGGAGGTAGCCAGCATGTGCATTTCCTTAACAATGCCATTGGTACACTCATTTGGAGGAAGTGACAAGAAGGAGATACTATCTTAAAAACAGATTTTTTAACAATTAGCAAAACTACCTCTAAGAGACAGTTAGAATGACACAACTTGGAGGAACTGCACTGAAAGACATTCTAGTTTTGGAGACTGTGGTGGTACTGAATGACACTAACTCTGAGTGAGACGTCCCTTCTGACAGACACAGCGCATTGCTAAGTTCTGTTCTCTTCTGAATTTCCCCACTGGCTTCAAAAGCCCAGCCTGGACCCTGACCCTAGAGGTTGTGAGATAGGAAGTTTCGAGATTTGTCAAACTAACCTTTTTTACAGTGAAACAACGTGAAAATGTGATAATGCAAGTCAAATAAAAAGGGGAAAATTCTCCAATGTCTGGATCCAGTTTGGCGATATGGATTTGATCTAAGCTCTTTATCTTGATGAATCCAAAAAATCTTTTTTTTTTCACTAAACAGTTCAACATGTATTCCCTCATTTGGAATGGAAAATACCTACAGAGGTTTTATATCATAAGTTCATTCTCAGACATAAGGGAAACTTAGGGGGAACAATTTCACATTATATAAGAAAATTCTTGGGGATCTTTGTGGAGATTTAACAATGGCCCCTCGTAACCATGTTACCAAAATTGGTATGCAATAGAGTTCTGACTCATAAGGCAGAATGTTTCAGAAAGGGCGCCTCTCTTTGAAACGCTTGGAGATTGCCTATGGAATGCAACAGCAATTTAGAGCAAGGATGGCAAACTTTTCCTGTAAAGGACCAGATAGTAAATGTTTTAGCTTTGGAGGCCCCATGGTTGCTGTTACTCATCTCTGCTGCTGTGGTGTGAAAGCCGCCATGGAAAATACATAAATGAACAGGCATGGCTGGGTTCCATGGACACTGAAATTTGAATTTCATGTAGTTTTCATGTGTCATGAAATACTGTGTTTAAAAATTTGTTTCAATCATTAAAAAATGTAAGCCCCGTTCTAGCTTGAGGACATTACAAAAACCGGCAGCAGTTTGTCAACACATACTGAGAATGCACTGTCAGTCAGGGACTTGGGGGGGACGAGGGAGAGAGGACACACACAGTCACCCTTCATTCACTGCCACCCGGTGGAAACACACATGGCCGCGCATGGCCGCGCGCAGGTACCGTCGGCAGTTACCTGGGGAGTTTTGAGGTGAGGAGCAGGGTGAACAGCGGGGAGAGAAGCTGTACCCGGGGTGGAAGGCAGCCTGCAGGGGGATGTAGGACATGATCTCTTCTTCAAAGAGACTGCAGATTAAAAGAAAAAGTTAGTTCTCTGTCCCTGAGAAAGTGTTCACGAATTGAGGTAATAGCAGTTACAGTTCTCACAAAGGAACAAAAGCAATTAGATTTAAATGCAGTATAAAAAGATAGGCACATCATGCTTGCAAATTTTTTTCTTTTTTGAAACAGGGTTTCCTTCTGTCAACCGGGCTACAGCGCAGTGGCGTCATCATAACTTACGGCAGCCTCAAACTCCTGGGCTCAAGCGATCCTCCTGCCTCAGCCTTCAGTGCTGGGATCACAGGTGTGAGTCACCACACCTGTCCTCAGTGTTTTTGAAACCCTGTTTCATCATCAGCAAAGTCTCCACCAAGTACTTCATGTTGCTCCTGCTACCTCAGTTGTAAATCTGAAGAGGGTAATAGGCGGCAGGGACGGGGCTGGGGACCCCACTTTGGTGGCAGCTCTAGAATCCTCTAGAACAGGTGGTCAGTGGTTCAGTCCAGGGCCCTTTCAGGGGTGGCTGTGGCAGAGGACTGCCGAGGGAAGCTTTTCCAGAACCGCTGCAGGCTCAGCCCCTTACCTCAGCAAAATGACCAGATCTGCATCACAGGACAATTTTTCAAGCCCGTGATTACCCTCAGTCCGAATGTAATGGATTTTCTCCCTGGAATCATGGGGAAAAGAAAATAAAAATTACACACCAACACATAAGCTAAGGAACAGATCTCTTTTTTTCTCTTCCCATACAGCTGAATAGAGCAAAGTCGCCCTGCGCAGTGTGTTTCACAGTGTTCTAAGCTCGCGTTGCAGGTTTGCAGGATGCGCTACACGAGACAGCTGTCCTCAGGCTCGCACAGGTGCAGAAGCCGAGGGATGCAGCCACGTCAGGTCCTCTGACAGCTAAGACAGGCAGGAGTGGGGCTGGGTGATCGAGAGCCCCTGACAGACGGCCCTGGTCTTGTGATGTACGGGAAGCCATGGAGGACAGGGCGAGTGGGAAGTGAGAAGTCTGTGGCCGATGGGGAAATTCATGGGAAATTCATGATGCCACACCGGGCACAGAGGGGGCCTGGCCTCCAAAACCTGCGAGTCTCCCATCACTTTTGTCTCTAGCTACAACTCGCCTATTCTGATGAACCTCCATCTCCAGCCTGGCAAATTATTTCAATCAGTTTATGGAGGAGTAGCATTTATGTTGATCGAATCAACTTTGTAATGTGCTTCCCTGACATTACTCAAATATTGCAAACACCGTACCCAAGAGTCTTTCCATTGCATGCATGCTTCAATGGAGTTCAATGTTTTGCCTTTCCTGAGGAGATGCAGCAGAAATCTGGGAAAACTTAAGGACTGATTTTTAAAAAAATATTTAGCTTTTTCGGTTTAACCATTTTTATTTTGAGACAATTTTAGATTCACAAGTAGTTGTAGGAAGTAATACAGAGAGATCTTGAATACCTGTCACTCGGTTTCTTCTAATGGCAACATAGGAATGATATTTTAAAAATCTATTTTCAAAAATAGTGTAGATAGAACATTTTCCTCTCTATGATTATACTAACTGAATCCAAATCTTCATCATAACTTGTATTAAATATATTGTCAGGAAACAATAGAATCAACTTGACCTTTGGTGTTGGGATTTTTTTCCCCAGCAATCCTTTCCAAATAAGTTGTGGGGACTTTTTATAAAGACAAAGGAAGCTACACAGAAAGAGATTAAAGAGAGAAAGGCCTGGTGACCCAACCTCTTAGTGGTAAAGCGCCACTGCAGTGAATGACACTCCCAGAACCTGGGGTCGGGACGGTGTGTCCACACCTGCTTCTCTGCCTGAGGACAGAAAGGGAGCAGGTGGGGGCCCAGCCCGGAGAGCGAGCACTCGCCTCCCCAGGTCCCTGCTGCTCCCTCTGCCTCTGTCTTTGAGCCCCTGTTGTTCCCTTTCTCCTCCAAATCCTCATACCGCCTCCTAGCCCTCTTTTTTGGAAGATGCTCTGGATGTGCTCCTCTAATTTACTGACTTTAGCCTCAAGAGTGGCTCTCAAATTTATAGGCTCTCCCATGATAGTGTCCCCTGTGGCAGGTTATCCTGATGCCCCAAGGGATCCACGTCTGGTTACAGCCCTGGCCTTCCTGCCTGGGGGAGAAAGGGACAGCACATTCTAGGGATCACCTTGATGCCCAAGGCCACCGGGAAAAGAAGTCCAGAGAGGGCCAAGTCCACTAGGGCAGCAACGTGCAGTCTCCAGTCACAGAAAGCGGCACCCAGTGCAGTGGTTCTGTCACGGCACCACCACATGGAACACATCCATGTGTCGGAAAGCCCAGCACAGTTTTCAGAGAGTTTAGCAGCTCTCCATCAGACATTGTACCGTCTGTCATGTCTATGAACTTCTCATGCAGACCCAGTGGTGTAAGGAACCTCCAAGTGTCCCTGGGGCTCCATCCCAAGGACACTGAGAACTGGGGCAGATATCTGAGGGTGGGAATGCCATCTGTCTCCTGCATATATTCCTTGGCCATCAGGAAAACTCCAGCGCAAACCCTCCTGGGCCCTCAGGACAGTAGAGCCACCTGCCTCCTTGACATTTTGACATCTCCACATCAGGACCACTACCACATCCCTTAAAGATAACAGATGCGACCAGCGTTTGGTTCTCTGGCTCCATTCCCCTCCTCCAATGTGGTTTCCTTGTGAATCACTGCTTGCTCCCTGCTGGGAAGTTTTCTGAGAACTCTAACCTAGCCAGCAACTGGCCTGTGAACCCAAGACAGAGAATCCACGGCTCCCTGAGAATAGCAACGGCTGAACAGGGTCACAATCTGCACTTGGGGACCCCAGAGGAACCAGTAAGTTCTAGATGGGGTCATGGGGAAAGATGGTTTTCTTTTCCACTCTTGGATCTTTAAAATGAATCTAATTCATCTCACACCACACGCAGGGGGCAGCAAGAGGTGCAGTCACAGAGAACAGTGGCTGGCTTCCTGGTTCTCTTGTGCTTGACCTCCTGAAGAGCAAGTTCTTACTCTTGTCTTTCTGCCTTTTTAGTTCCCTGTCCTCACAGTCGGTTTCGGATAGTCATAGTGGGCCTTCCGTTTTTCATGAGATATCTGGGTTCTCAAGCTGGGGTCCATAGTTGTTTAGGGTCCATTAACTGTTTGAAATTATATGCAAAGATTTATCTTAATATGTAGTGGAGAGTCCATAATAGCTTCCATCAGATTCTCAAAGGAGCCCATAATCTTTAAAAAGTTATTAGTTTCTATAATAGACAATTTCTGAGGTTCTTCCAATTCCAACATGCCCTGATTTCAAGTACCCCCAGCTCTGGAAAATCATAATCACACAATTCCACACTGCAACAAAACCTTTAAGGTTTCCTGGATTTTGTTATAATGTGATATTACACAGTAGGGCTGAAAATTGTTTATTTCCCTTTGGAAATACATTCATTCTTTTACACAGGGGATTACTTTTAAAAAACTTTTCAAATGATTAAAATTGGACTCCAGTGCCTTTAGTGACTTCAGATTCCTCCAAAAAGTAAGCAGTGAGCTCAGTTATTAGTGGTAGAATCACTAACATAAAGAACGTTCGAGAGCAGCCATGTGTAAGAAACTCTCCAGGTAATGCAACTCCCCTGGAAATCCCTTGAAAATTCCCTGAAGTTGTTAGGTACTGTGAGTCGGACCAGCCCATGAATAAATGGCCCACATGACAGTATGGCACTGCCGTCTGCTGTGGCTCAGTAATGACACTTGGGCAGGTAATTTTTAAGAGCTAAACATAAATGAAAGTGACCATTACTCACACTAAAGACCTTTCATTCACTCAAAAAGTAATTAGTGTTTTGACAGAAGACCAGGTTCTGAGAAGGCTGAGCAGATAACAAAGATAAGGAAGAGAAAGGCTCTGCTCCAAAGAGCTTATAGTGCTGCAGGGAGACACAAGCCAATGACAGAAAACGAGAGCTCTGAAAATATCTTAGAGGTACAGAAAGCATGTTACTAAAGCAAGACAAAAGAAATATTAAAGTCTGCCTGGATCACTGAGGTTTTGCATTTGATCTGGGTCTTTAAAATGAGATGAGATGCCCTTCACTGAGAAGGCATTTCAGGAAAGGCTGAGGCAGGAGAGTATACGGCTTGTGTGGTGGAGGTGGAAGACTCTGGAAGGAAAAAGTTATCACAGGATGGAGCATTAGGTAAAGGCCAGACTTTGGAGAGCAGGGACATCGTGCTTAGAAACGTTGACTTCATTTCATATGTGATGGACGCCATGGAAGCTTTCTCAAAGGGCAGGAGAGATGTGATTTGATCTGTGCTGTAAGAAGGTAGTTCTGGTTATGGTAAGGAGACAACTGGTATCTTGGGAGAGACCTCTGCAAGTCCAGGAGAGAAACGATGAGCCCCCAAGCTTGAGCCACGGCAGGGAGAAGAGAAAAGGAGGGCTGGAAAAGAGGACGCAAGGAGGTGAATGCTCAGATGTGGAGGTGAGGAAGAGGGAGGATTGTGGCTCTAATTCACAGAGTGAAAATGCAGGGAAAAGAGGTATCAATGAGGGGGCTAGGAGAGGGGAAAGAGAAGGAAATGATCCATCTGGTGGGACTGGCAAAAATTTGAATGGCAAGGAGGTGACTTGAAGGTGTTAGGGATTCCCTGAGGAAGTCAGAGTCTTACAGGTGTCATCCAGATTGGAGACTGCCCCCTACCGGAAGGGAAGAAATAAAGGCCTTTAGCTGACCAGGTTCTCACCTGCCTTGCCTAATCCTTTACACACATCCTCATCTAAGCATCTCAGCCACGCCCACGCTGTGATCCCCGTGTCAGGGATGAGAAGATTAGGGGACTGAATCACATGCCGCCATCAAGAGTCCCTAAATGCTGGAGCAAGAACTCAAACTCCAAGGGGGCTCACTCTTAACCACCATGCATCTGCAACTTTTGAAAGTTGGTTAGCAAGCTGAAGGGGAGAGATGTTTGAATATTTGGGGAGAAAGCAGGATTTAAGTACCGGGGACATTTTCTCTTTTTATCACTTTAGGTGGCTATTCCTTCCAGATGAAGTGATTCAGAGCTTCAGAGGCTCTTGTTCAAAAATGACTCTAATGAACAGCAGGATTTAAGTAGTTAGGGCATATATGATACTTTTTTGTTTGCTTATTTATTTTTGAATATGGGCACTCAATATTTGGTTTACCAGTAAACAGTTATATTTCAAAATGAAAAATAATTTATGTACCACTTTACACACATAATTTTTGAATAAATACTATTTGTTCCCTTTCTGTGCTTTCCTCCAAATCAATGGAAATCATTTCAGCATCACATAAATAATATGCAACCTGATAATAAGACTATCTCAGATTGTGCCATTTCCCAGAACACTGGAACCCCCTGAGCCCTTTATTTTGAAGATTTGAGTTATTAATATAATTTAAATGCATGAGTAAAATGCACTACAAGCTTCTGCTCTCTCTGCATGGAGGTGTTTTCCCACCAGGAAAAATAGCTGGAAAGATCTGGAGTTCCAGGGGTGAGGGATGAGCCCTACCTGAGTGTGTGGTTTCTTGCCAAGCTGGGCTGACGCTCTTGCAGCATTTCAAAAATGTTTGGCTGGCGAAGAAATGCCACAATCTTGTCATTATATGCTGAAACAGACAAAAGCACAGGGTTGTGGTTGAGTCTGCAGCCCAGAGATAATTTCTCTGATGATTGGAAAATGGCCGCTTGATACCGGGATTAACGTAGGAGTTTGAAGGGCAGGCAGCGTACTCATCAAAAACATGTAAGCTCTTGAGGCTTTTTAAAAGTGTGACATAATAGCATTATTATTTTTAAAAGATCAAACTAAAAGCGAACCAGATCTGAGTTAATCTCCCTTAGTACTTCAGAAACTTTGCTGGGTGTTAATGCACATCTGTGTGAACAGGTGAAGCAGACTACAGTAGCTCACCCTTGAGAGAGCTCTCTCTTCCTGCTAACTTTCCTTGGTCATTTTGCCACAGTTAGGGTGAAAGATTCTTTATGAATTCAAAGACATCCATGCATTGATTTCCCAGTAGTGATAAGGTAAATGTCCCAATCCATCCAGACTCTCTCACCTCATTTCCCTCCATACAAGTGGCATGTGTTTTGGAAAGAGGTAGCAGAGGTTAGGAGTGAAGCCTGCAAACATTTCCCATATATCCACGGAAAGAAAGGTGTGCATTAGATACTGATTGAGCAGCAACAAAATCCACCACTTCATTTAAACTATGCTCTTCCCAACCGAGTTAACAAATCAATGAGTGGAATATAGAAGAAGGGGCGGGGGCTTGGGAGAGAGTAGGGAAGAGAGAAGTGGGGAGGAGGGGAAGTGGGGGGAATAGACCATACCATAAAAGAAGGGAAAGAAAACACAGAATCTTGAATATTAAAGGAGTCACAATAAAACAAAACAAAAAAAAAATGCTAAGTATCAGGTAGCCGGGAATTCAAAGCAGCCAGATACATACCCAGCGGCAATGACTCGTGTTGATGTTGGCTCCGAATAGCAGCTACTAGGCTGTGTCCTGGCCTGGCCAGTAAAGAGGCTCCTCTGTTTCTAGAGACTTCTGAAGCCTAATTTTAAAATAAAAGTGTAAGCATTGGAAATCTGTCATCAACTTCAGATGGTCTTTTGATACCAATTTTTCAACATAAGGGGCAAAAGATCCTGGTGTGACCTAAGTTCAAAAAAGTTGTAACCTTCAAAATGATGGAAAATAAGAAAGTTTAAAAAAATGACTAAGTAGAGTGGTTGATGTTGTTATGGTTTTTAAGAAAGTGATTGTGCCAAATGTCATGGGTGTTAATCAAATTAATACACAGAATAGCCTAAGACACATTTCTTGTCCTGAATATGCTAAAGAGAGATAAGTTCTAGACAAATATTATCAGTAAGGTAGGCTTATAACCCTCCTTTCCCAGAGGCAGCATTGAACTTCAGTACTGAGTGTGGAATGGGCTTGTTCTCTTAGACAGTGTTGATTACACTCAGGGCCGGTCTCTGCTGAGTGCCTTTTATTCCATTCACTGTGCTGACTTCTCTCCATGTAGTATCTTGCATCCTAACAAATTCTGCAAGATGAGCATTACTAGCCTCAATTTACGACATAGGGAATCTGAAGATCTGAGAGAAATAAGTTTTCCCCAAATTTTCAACTGTTAAGAGATAGAACCAGGATTCTAACTATAATAATACTTGACTGTAAAGCACTTGTTTACTCCTCCCATGCTACCAACCTGCTTCCAAATCTTGGTTTTGGTTGGACATTTTGACAAAACTTCATGGGATAAATAACTTGAGAGAGAGAGATAGGGAAACAGAGAGAGAGAAGAGAGTCCTTGGTGGCCTGCCTTTCCCCAGACATTCTCTTATGATTGGATAAAACCCAGTTTGCAGTAGTGACTACTTTTAGGATTTTTTTATTTTGATGTTGATAGCTTTAATCATAATTGTAAATGTGAAAACTCCAAACATTTAGCTCTCCAGACAAAACAAAATAGATATCCTCAGAAAATAGTTTTCAGTAGCGGTAAACAAGCTTCTCTTTAGCATTGCAATTTGGAAATGCACACTGGTGGGTTTTCTTAAAGCTGTGATTGAAAATTGCATGTTTTACACTGCATTTGGGTTAATAATCAGCTAACGCTTTCTCTGAAAATGCTGGGGACTTGGTGATAAAAAAATTAGCAAGTTCATAGGAAAAGCCCAAAGGATGAATTTACATTTATCTCTAGATTTCTTTTGTGTTCTAAAAATAGATTAACAAAGTTTTTAGAATTATAATACGGAAACAAAAGAAAGATGTCTGTTCAATGTTTTTATAATAGTAAAAAGTGGGCAACAAACATAATGTGCAGGAAAGGCTTGAGTTAAATGACAGTAGATCCACATGACAAAAGATTATAGAAGAATTTTAATGACGTGGGCGTTGTCTACAAGGTACTGTAATGGCAATGTAGGACGCAGAACCAGAGACAACATGACCCAGTTTTTTACTTTCAGGTGTACTCCTTTCTCCAGATGGGAAATCACGCTTTCCATCTGTGCCTGTGTTTTCTACACTCATTCCATATTGTTAATACAGTCACGCACCACATAATGATGTTCTGGTCAACAACGGACTGCATATAAGGTGGTGGTCCTGTAAGATTATAATGGAGCTGAAAAATTCCTATTACCTAGTGATGCCGTAGCTGTCGTAACATTGTAGTAGTGCATTTGCTTTTTTAAAAAATAATAAACTTAGTGTAGACTAAGTGTGCAGTGTTTCTAAAGTCTACGGCAGCGTACAGCAAGGTCCTAGGCTTCACGTTCACTCGCCACGTGCTGACGCACCGTGCAACTTCCAGTTCTGTAAGCTCCATTCGTAGTACGGGCCATATACCAGCACCATTTTTTATCTTTTTTACCTTATTTTTACTATGCCTTTATGCCACCAGAGCCAATGAAGTGACATTTGCCACCAAAGAACCTCACTCCAAAGAATGACTAAGAGCGATTTCTGCTTTTAAAGTAGGAAGTTTCTCTTCCCTGTCAGACACTTGCCCTTTCCTGGGGCAATCACTGCTGAGCTTCTTTGTGTGTACCTTCCAGAAATGTTCTATGATGAATGATTTTCTAATCTGGCCAAGGTAAGGTGGTAAGAGAAAGAAAAATATGTGCTCTGCTTGTTCTTTCTTAATAGTGTTAATTATATTACTAATTGCTGTATAAACAAGGCAAATTTGTTAACCTTTAGTGATTTCCATACTGATTGAAAGATGGGAGCCAATATTCATAGCCCTATACGTTCTTTCTGTTTACGTCCAATTTCATTTGGATATTAGGAGAAGAGGTAAGTCCCACTTTGCTGGCACTTGAATATATTGCAGACAGATGTGTCACTGCATTAAAATGCAAGTCAAAATGTCAAATAATTATCTTTTTATGTATAAATCCTATATCCATAATAACACCATTCAGCAATCAACCTGAAAAATTTCCACGTGAGGTAAAAGATAATCCAAAAGATGTTTAACAATATATCTATAATCTATTATTGGGTTTTGAGGGGAAATTTTATCATTTAGGATCCTTAATACAGAAACTCATTTTAATTTTGTTTTTAAGCACAATTTATAAAAAATCAACTGGTAAACAACAGTCGAGAGAATGGCTTCTGTAGGTGAACCGAAAATAATCAATATCTAGAGTTGTGGTCTAAGAAACATCTATAGCTAATTCCCCATTGCCTGCGATATAGGACACAGAGAAATAATGGATTATGAAATAATCTCTCAATTATTTCCTGTTTAACTGCAACCTCTAATCAGAAATCCTGCTGCTCTTACGCTCGTTGCCAATTTGTCTAAAGACAAAGCTGCCATCCTCCCTACCCGTCTCTCCCGCTCCCCTTACCTACGTGCTGTCAGTGGGGCTGTGACTCTTAGTCACACGGTCCTGAAGACTTGGAATCAAGCCTCACAGACTCGAGAATCACAGGGCTGGGACAGACATTGGGGTCATACGTTTGCAGACGCAGAAACTGGGGTCCCCACGCAGGGAGGAGTGCGCAGTGGCACATAGCTCCCTGCGCCCCGCCGACTGCAGGCCTGGCCACGCTTTCCTGCACATTACCTGACTCCCCAACCCTCTTCTCACAGGCTGTCCTTGTTTGCTGTCTCTTTGTCACCCCGACTGGGGGCCTTATCCCCTTCCATGGGGACTGGGGCAGTGGTCCCCAACAGGCCTCTCAAATCCCCTTTTTCCACAGTCCTACCTTCATCATCTTCTTTTTAAAATACTAGTTTACACCTACTGGGAGTTAGCAAATCTGAGCCGTGGTCCCGAACTCCCTGCGTGGCGTGAGTTCTTGATATTTCAGTTTACTGGACTGTAAAATACGACTCCCGGCTGCAGTGGCGCTATCATCTGGGGGTGTGTGGAAATGCCTGGGAGCTTTTTGTTTTGTTTTGTTGTCATAATGAGCTAGTGAGGCAGGAATGCTCCTGACATTTAATGGATGGGATCAGGACAGAAAAGTCCTGCGATGTTACAGTACAATTCTGCACATCAGAGAATTGCCTTTCCCCAAATGCCATGATCTCTGAAACCCACTTTTTACATGAAAATCATCATATTACTTTCCTCAAATTCATTCAATGGGCCCTTAAAAAAAGTTCCAACTCTTCCACTCAGCATTCAAAGTTTTCCAAAAACCAAGGCACAGCAAGTGGGAACCTGCTTCTCCGGCTGCACTGAACTCTCTGCGAGTCTCTCTCTGGGCCGTCTGGGTCCCACCTGCACCTGTGCTCACACTGAGCTCTGAGGCTGCCCTCCCTCCTCCTTCGTTCCAGCTAGAGTCTACCAGTTTTCAAGTTCTAGGTCAGGTACCTTATTTTAAAAGATAATTTTCCTTGGCCTCTTTTGAACTTCCGTGGCACTTGTTCTAACATCTCTCTTGGCACTCAATCACATTCTGATTTCTCTTGTTACTTAACTCTGTATTTATTTTTGACCTGGTTTCAAAAATACAATACAAACTTCTCCAAGGCGGAGATTGCCTCACACTTCTTTGTATTCCATAGTGCTCAAAGCAAGCCATGCCCTTGGTCAACGTTTGTTGAGCAAAATCACATCACAGCAAATACGGTCAACATTTCCCGCCACCCTCTTCTCTGTTTTTTGTGTCAGAGTCCCTCGTGTCTCCTCATCCCTAGGCTGTGGGCTCTCGCAGCAGGAGGAATCAGATATTTGTTTTCTTAGAAGCTGAGTCTTTGTTTTTTCTGGTGTGCTGCCTCTGGATAAGATATCCTCTGCCTCTCAGCTTCTCTTAATATTGCTTTCCTCAGTTTCCCCTTATGTCAGTCCAAAGCTACTGGAAGAGAGAGGATGGGCAGAGGGATGGGAGAGGTTTGAAAGTCAGCCGGGAATGGATGCATTAGGAAGCAGACAGATGGCTGATGTAGATTAATGTCCCTTCATCCATATGTGTTAGAGTCTTTCAGCTAGTGTGGCACTTTGCCAAGAATGTTGACATTAAATGAGCTGTATTTGGGCTATTCAATCACATCAAACACATATTTTAAAATAGGTAATGCATATAGTATTCATGACCTCAATCTTGTTCTTGCAGTTAGAAAGGTTTTTAATATTTATATTTTCAGGTTGATTTCTTACAATTGTAAGAGCTCTATAACTTTAGAGAAGTCATCTTACATTGGGTAATCGATGTTTTTGTTTTATGGACAGTGAATCTGTCTGCAGTACTCAGCTTCTTTATCACGTGTAGTTACCCTATGTTAATACTAAAATTGTCTTAATAATATTGAAGAGCTTAGACCTTTAAAACAGCATAATTCAAATTGATGTAGAAATTTGAACTTATTCACTATAATCATCAGGCAGAATATCTTGTACTTTCTGAAGTGTTATAAAAGTACCACCAGAGAGGGGACTAGGCATGTTGAGCTGGGAAGTTGGGATGTTGCTTTCTGTAGTCTGTGAACATGTCTGCATCTAGAAGGCCCTGACACCCACGTATTGCTTGGGGGATGTATAATACTCCCTCTCTGTCTGGTCACCCACATTTTATGTATATGCAGAAAGAAAGATTTAACATGCTTTCAGCAGTATCCTGAAACAATGATATCTAAATTTATTTTATCACACTGGCATTAAGCCGTGTGTGCCCTTGGCTGGAGACAGTTATGTCTCTCAGAGTATACAGCGGATTACTCCTGAAAAGGTGGTAAATGACTGGTGCCCATGTATCAACAACAGGCTCTTCCCTCGAGACTCATGTTTGCTGTCTGGAAGAGATGCTGTCAGGTGGTTCATTATGTTCCCAGTCCACTGTGGCTCTTCCTGGGGGATCACACATATACATTCCTTTCCTTCCTATATCACTGTTTGGATTTTCTTGACCTCATTTTCATCCAATTGTACAAGCTGTTTTATGGGAAGTGGTTCTCAGAAGCCACATCTCTTGAGATCCTAGCAGTTTCTATGAAAAGAAGGCATAGGTACTTGGGAAATGTCAGTCAGGGCATAAAAAAGAATTTGCTCATAATACTGTCAGGAACTAATTAGAAGTAGAAAAAAGCTATGTTTTGAGTTTGGTGTGAGAAAAAAAGACAGGAAAGGGCATGGGAGATAGAGGCAGTAATTCAGAAAAGCAATGAAAGTGACGCTTAGCCCTTCACTCTAACTGTGAAGGGTTGCCATCTTTCTCATGACAGAAGACATAAAAGCAGGGAAGAGCACATGGCAGGAAGGGAACAGAACATTCATGGGGCTTGGTTAACTTCCCCCAGTTTCTAGTCCAGGAGTACTTTACTGGACTCTTCTCCAGGATCTCGTGGAGAGGTAGCAGTTTAAAGTCAGTCATGCACTGTGCAGCAGTTCCATGGTCTTTCGAGTGTTCACATGTGGCTGGCAGGCCTCGGGAAGCACAGATCCAGCCACAAGTGTAGGGATCACCTGTCACTGCATTTCAGCCTCCTTTAAACTAGACAGATTTTCAGTGGTGGTGATCGCGCTGGACAAAAGTGAAGGCAGAGGAAGGTCATCTGAAGACAAGTCCAGGGAGTTAAGTGTCGTCAGTACACATAAGGCTCTGTCTCTTCCAGAGCAGGCGACCCTAGATCCTGGCCACCCCCAACCCCCCATGGAAGAGGCAGGGACTGTGCCTGTGGGCAGCAGAGGGGGCACGTGGGGGGTTACCTCTCCTGCGCTGTAGCTGCGGAGCCGCTGGAGGTGCTGTCGATGAGTCAGATGGTTGGGAAGACGACCGTTCTGAAGAGGGATTCGGGGGTCAATGAAAGTGGTAGCTCGACTGTTGTGGTCCACGAAAAAAGACTGCAGACAGACCAGTGAAAGAAAGCACCCCTGTGAGCATGGGCAGAACGGAGGGACTGACATAAGGGCCGGCTGCGGGGCTCAGGCGTCAGGGTTATTCCTGCCTGGCTTCCCCAGCCCCCAGTCCACCCTTTTCAATCTACTCAAGAGTCATCTAGCTCGATGGGGCACAGGGACACCGCACCTCTGTTTGCTCAGCAGTTGAATGAAGCAGAATCAGTCCCTGCTAAACACTTTACGTTGTTTGCGGACTTTATAGAGTAGGGGTCGTAATACTCTATCCAACATGGAAAGTAAGAGAAATAGAGCCTCTGATGCATAAATCACCAAATAAATAATTTTGGTGATTTTTTCCCCCAGTCTTGTCTTTTCCTGTACAAATACATACGTATTTTCTCCACATCAGGATCTACAATTCTGTTATGGAATTTTTCACTTATTTTATGAGCGTTTCCCGAAGTTATTACATACTCTTCTAACAGAGAATTGTAATGAGCGTATGATATTAAGTTTCATGGATATGTAATGAATAATTAATTAAATAATAATTTCAGTAGCCTTCATTGTTGGACATTTGACTTTCTTTTTTTTTTTTTTTTTTGTGAGACAGAGTCTCACTGTGTTGCCTGGGCTAGAGTGCCATGGCGTCAGCCTAGCTCACAGCAACCTCAGACTCCTGGGCTCAAACGATCCTCCTGCCTCAGCCTCCCAAGTAGCTGGGACTCCAGGCATGCGCCACCATGCCCGGCTAATTTTTTCTATATATATTTTTTAATTGTCCAGTTAATTTCTTCCTATTTATTTTAGTAGAGACGAGGTCTCGTTCTTGCTCAGGCTGGTCTCCAACTCCTGAGCTCAAACAATCCGCCCACCTCGGCCTCCCAGAGTGCTAGGATTACAGACGTGAGCCACAGCGCCTGGCTCCCTTGACTTTCTTATTGTTTTAAAATAATGCTTCAATAAACACTCTTGTACATATCCTTGAGCCGTATCTGATTACTGTATATGTTCCAATATATGGCAAAAGTTGTTCTTTAAACCTAAAATTACCTCATATAAAAGAGATAGTTATTACTGTTTTTCCCAAAACCTTTGTACTATAGGACAATCTTTCAGTTACTCTCTTTTGAACAAATGTAACATTTGGTGAAGATATATTAGCCTTAAATGATCTCAGTCAATGCTAATTTTAGATATTTTTAGACTCACCTGAGAGAAGCAAAGAAATTTTATACAGATTTAGAAGGTAGGAGCTTATAATTTCAAGTATCAGATGCCATTGTAAACAAGTCTTTTAAAGAGCCCTATAAAAAGTCATACAGTGGTTTCATTATTGAGATAAAAAATATCCCCCCCTCAGGACAAAAGTAAACAACAACTCTCCTAATACCACGTGAATCAGTATTTGTGGCCTGTGGTGAAATTTCCCCAGATAGCACCCACAGGGATTCAAAAGGGGCTATATCCAACTGGCAGTGAAGATGATGTGCCCTGAAAAACGGTTAGATAACTGAAAAAGCGACACTCGTGATGTTGAAAATATAAGTAAAGACTCTGAATACGACTGAAATCTGAGTGGAAAAAAAATCCCCAATTTATCAACAGATCTACCTGAGATTTTCAATTCACAAGTATGAGGTAAATGAATTGATATTAAAAGTAGATTTTTTATTATTCAAAAACATGCCTAGAGGTTTATAAATTAAATATGTTCCTTCTATTTGAGCATATGTGGTGATTTTTTAGTATAAATTCCTATAAGTTGAATTAATTACTGGGTTGAAAGAAAACTATTTCTGATTATTGATCCATATCAACACGCTGCCTTCATGGCGGTTGTGCAGATCTCCCATAATACCATTAGTCCATGAACCCGCCTCTGCGTAATGCTGCTGCGAGTGCTGAGTAATTTTGAAAGAACTTTTAGAATTGTTAAATGGCAAAAATGTTTAATTATAATTTGCCATGAAATTTACAAGAGGAAAACATTTTCTCATAGGCTGATTGGTCAATTTTTTCCTTAGAGTACTGTCCACGATGTCTGTTCCCTTTTTCATTGCTGTTGTTGGGATGTTCAGTTTTTCTTATTTATTTATACATGTGCTTAGTTACACATCTGCCTTTAAATCTGCTTTTGCCTTTTGTTTGCTTTGCTTTTTAATATTCCTGTGTATTTCAATCTCTTAATCATTTCTCTCTAGAGGTCTGTTAAATGTTTATATTTTTATAGCTTTATTTTTGGTGAATTAATTGTTAACATTAAATCTTTACTCTTTCTGAAACTTTTTTTGGTGTAATGTGAAGTTGTAGTTTGATATTTTTCTCAAAGAGTCCATTTTCCCAAATCATCCATTCTCTATTGTTTTATTACATACAAATCTCTTATAAATACCACTGGCTGTTTCAGGAATATTTTATCTGTCCCAGTGGTCTGTGGGTTTTTCACCAGTATCACATTATTCCAATTATTAATGTCTGTAGGGCAAGTTTCCTCTTTATATTTTCCAAGATTTTCTTAGGTATTCTTGCTCATTTTTATTTTTACAGATGGACTGATCTTTATTTTATTACGTTCCAAAATAGTTCTACTGGGATATTGTTTGGAATCACCTTAAGACTATAAATGATTATGGAGAGAATTCATTCTTTCTGATAGTCAGTGTACCTGTTTCACATTTCTGAACATGTCTATTAAAGATTTTTTTCCTTAGTAAAGTTTTGTAATTGTCTTCCTGAAAGACACATATTTCTGGTTAAGATGGTTGACAGGTATTTAATGTTGTCCATTGCTCTTCTGAGTGCTTATTTCCCATAATATTTTATAACCCATCATTGCTGGTACCTAGGAAAGTTATTATTGTGTATTTATTTTTTGTCTTCTCATTATATTAAAGGCTTCTAGCAAATAAACTACTCTTTTAAGTATATTCTCTTTGATTTTTATTTGCAAATAATGTTAATTTTGTCTCCTTCTTTACAAGGAGTTTTTTCTTTTTACCTCCTTTCCTGTAATATTGGTAAGAACTCCTAGGACAATGTTAAATAAGAAGTGGCATTTGCAATCTTTTTTTGTTCTTCATTTTGATGGGAAAACTGCTAGGGTTCAATTGTGAAATACAATGTTGTTCATTGTTTTAAGAGAGCCTTTAATTAGGTCATGAAAACATATTTATATTCCTACTT
Organism: Avahi laniger; assembly: GCA_963575035.1. Taxonomy (NCBI): domain Eukaryota; kingdom Metazoa; phylum Chordata; class Mammalia; order Primates; family Indriidae; genus Avahi; species Avahi laniger. Next base: position 31,621 of record CAUYSK010046407.1, read on the forward strand.
TACCAGGAGTACCTATTTTTAAAATATAAACCTGAATTTACTTTTTATTAAGTACTTCTCTAGCATTTCTTAAAACCATCAACTGAAATTCCTCAATGGTTTACATGCTATTGGTTAAAATACTAGCAATAATAGATTTACTAGTAGTAAATGACCCTGCATCTTTGGGAGAAAAATCTATTTAATTGTGGTGGGTCATTCTTATACTGTCCAATTTAACATTTCATTTTTTAATAGGAGATTTTTGGAATGCAAGTGAGTTTTGCCTACAGTTTTTTTAATATTCCAAATCCCTTATATTTTATTTATACTTGGTGTGTATTTAGTGCTATACAATTTTATCACGTGTAGGTTCTTGTATCCACCACCACAGTCAAGATACAGAGAAGTTTCATTAACAATAGGATCCTGCCCTTATTTAATCACATTCACCTCCCTCCCACCCCCTTCCCACCCCCTTCCCACCCCTAATTCCTGAATAAACACTGATCTGTTCTCCATTCCTGGGATTTTGTCATTTCAAGAATGTCATATAAATGGAATCATACAATGTGTAATCTCTTGGGATTGGCTTTTTCACTCAGCATAATTCCTTGAGATTCATCTAAGTTATTGCATTCACCCTTTTTCTTTTATTGCTGAGTAATATTCCTTGGTATAGATGTATCAGTTTGTGCTGGTAGTTTTTACTTTTTTTCTGGTTTTATCAGCAAAGTTACGATTGCTTCATAAAATAAACCATGCAGTTTCCATTTTTTCCTCCTTCTGGAGTACATTATAAAGCTATCTGGGACAGGGCAAGTACATTTATTGACGTATTTTTCAACTTATTCCATGATGACAGGTCCATTCGATTTTTATTTTTTTACAAGTCAATTTTTTAAAAAAATAATTAGGACACTTTATTTTTATTACTTTATCTCTCGAGTCTCTCTTTAAAAAAAATTTTTTTTTGTAGAGATGTGGTCTTGCTATGTTGCCGAGGCTAGTCTTAAACTCCCAGCCTCCAGCAATCCTCTCACCTCGGCCTCCCAAAGGGCCGGGACAGGCATGAACCACCACGTCCAGCCTCCAAGTCAATTTATAAAATCATTGATATATTTTTAAATAGTTATCCATTTCTTTCATATTTTCTAACACTAATGTCAAACATTTATATAAATATGCATGCATTTTTTTATCTTTTTTAAAAAAAATTCCCTTATATCTGTTATATGTCATTTCTCATTTCTCGGTTTTATTTATTATTTTCCCTAGATTACTTTATTACTCTTTTAAAACAACTCTTGAATTATTTCTTCTGTGATTTTTAAAATTCATACATTTTTGAGTTTTGAATGATTATTTCCAATCAAATTTGAAATAAATTTCTGCTATAATTGTTGCATTTTTATCTTTTCTCTAAGTTCTTGATTTGTAAGCTTATATTTCATATTCGTTTTTCTTGTTTCATACTAAAAACATTTACTGTTACTAAATCTTTAAGTACATTCTTTCCATTTTTTTATTAAGTATTGCTCACATGTATTTTCAATAATTTCTCAATGGTTTCTAAGTCTTTATTTTAAATCCAATAGTCATCTAAAACATTGCTTTGAATCTCCCATTTGCAAATTCTTTTGTTTTTATCATTGTGCTTAAATTTTTTATTTGAAATTTAGCTTTATTGCTTTGTGACCGTGGGATGGCACCCGATTATTTTCTGCTTTTTTCTTTTCTTTGTGGCATGGAATGTTATCACTTAGGATCTTGAAAAAAATTGTAAGCTCTATTTTACTGGACTTTTTTCCTTTTTATTATGGTAAGATATACATGACACAAAAGTTATCATTTTAACCATTTTTAAGCGTACAGTTCTGTAGCATTAAGTAAATTCTCATTGTCAGGTAACCATCACCACCGTCTGTCTCCAGAACTTTTTCATCTTCCCAAACTGAAACACTGTATCCATTAAACAGTAACTCCTTGCTTCCTCCTCCTCCAAGCCTCTGGTAACTTCTGTTCTACTTTCTATCGCTATAAATTTGACTATTCTAGGTACCTCACATAAGTGGAATTATATAATTCTTGTTCTTTTGTGTTTGGCTTTTGTCACTTAGTATAATGTCTTCAAGGTTCATCCACACTGTAACGTGTTTCAGAATTTCTTAACTTTTTAAGGCCAAATAATATTTCATTGTGTTATATACTACATTTTATTTATCTGTTCAGGTAAGCTCTATTTTTAACAAAAGAATTAATGTTTCATTAACACAAAATTATATTATTCAAATCCCGACTTATTTTGTCTATTTAATCTGTCAAATTGATGGATATGAAACATCTTCCTATGACTATATTTCTTTCATTTCCTTTTATATTTCTCCTTGATTTTTCCTTCATATATGTATTATAATATAGGTAATATTATTTGGCTCATAAGGAATATAAATATTATATCTTTATCTTAATTGTGCCATTGATTAATATAAAATCTCTCTTTGATCCCATTTAATGATTATGGATTCGAACTCTCCTTTGTATTATGTTAATACACCACCACTGGTTTTTTTGGTATTGTCTTCATATTATATTAATATTTGTTCTTTTATTTTTAAACTTTCTGAATCATTTCTTAGGCATGTCTTTTTATAAGATGGATCTATTTGTTACCAAATCTTAAAGCGTTTTCTTTTTGGTACGTGAGTTTATCCGATTTCTACCGATTGCCATAACTATTATGCTTGGCTTTACTTTTGTTATCTTATTTTTATTATTTTCATTTTCTTTGTTATTTTTTTTGTGTTTTGCTATGTACACTCTATTTTGTTTGATTTTATCTTTTGAAGGAATCTGGGAAAGAAAAATCTTGTTTTAAATGGTATTAGCAGTTGTCTTGTAAGTTTGTCAGGTAACTATATTTAACCTTTGTTTTTCAACTTACCTGGACTCCCCTTGCACCCAACTAGTAGCTTAGCATGACTTTCCTTCCCCTGCTCACTTGCTCTCTTTTCGCTTTCTCATCTTTTTTATTCCAGTCTGGGGATATTAATCCAGATTGTTATTGTACAACTATTCCATTTTTATTATACATCTTTTCCCATATTTTTTTTAGGCTTTTCCAATACATCGTAAAGCATTTTACAGCAATTGTTTTTATTTATATTTATGTATTTGATTGATTTAAATACTCACTGTCAGTCCTTCTTACACTATGATTTCCCCACTATTAATGTCCTGATTTGCTTCAGTAGTGATCTGTCTGGAGAATGCCTCTTGGTGTTTGATCAGGGCAGGTGAAAAGGCAGGGAAACCCTGATCTCGCACAGGAGGTTGTTTTTCTGTCTTCACACATGAATGGCAACAATTCGTCTATACATAAGAACACTGGGCTACAACATTTTCTCATCAATATCTTGGAGTCATTGCTCTGTGGATTTCTCTAGCTTTTTTAGATGGGAAATTTGAAGCTTGTCTGATTTTTATTCATTTGTAGGTAACTTTTATATTATCATGGCTGCATAATGAGATTTTTAAAAATCTCTATTTAAAGACATTCCAGAACATGTGTGGATATAGCATTTATTTTAATTACCTTTACTGTAACTCAATGAGCCCAATTAATCTGCCCATCTGAATAATTTATTTTAGATCAGCAAAGTTTTATTTTTAATATTTAATTAAAATTTATTAAATTACATTAATATTAATATTTAATTATTACTGCTATACCTATTATCCTGGTTTCTTCTTCAGGAACGTCTATAAGTCATTCATCCAACAGAGATTTATTGAGTGTCAGCTATATACCAGGCACTACTCTTGGCCCTTGGGGTTTCATCAATGAGCAAGAGAACGACCCCTGTTCTCGAGGAGCTTAAATTCCTGCCAGGAGAAACAGACAATAAGCCATAAACCTAATAAATATGTAAACTATATGAGGAAGCACATGGGTTAGGGAAGTGGGGAAGGTTGTCATACTAAATTGAAGGCGAGGTTAGGGTAGCCCTTTAGAGAAGATAGGTTTTTTTTCTTTTTTCAGTTTTTGCATTTTTAACCTTCACTGATTGAAATCTGGTTCCTTCCTCCTGCTTCAGGGGCTGTTTCCAAGTTCATATGCTCTATTGGTCATTTGATTTTAGTGTCAGTTCTGCTCCGTTTTATCCCTGTGCTATTATCTCCTTTGTTTTCCCTGCAATTTTTTTTTTCTTGAGACAGTGTCTCATTCTGTTGCCTGGGCTAGAGTGCCATGGCGTCAATCTAGCTCACAGCAACCTCAAACTCCTGGGCTAAAAGATCCTTCTCCCTCAGCCTCCTGAGTAGCTGGGACTACAGGTGTGCACCACCATGCCTGGCTACTTTTTTCTACTTTTAGTAGAGACAGGGTCTCGCCGTTGCTCAGGCTGGTCTCAAACTCCTGACTTCAAGTGATCCTCCCACCTCAGCCTCCCACAGTGCTAAGATTACGGGCGTGAGCCATCGCCCCGTCCTCCCTGCAATCTTAAATGTCTGTTTTCAACCTGCTTTCTTATGTCTGCCTCCTCTCAGCTTGTTTTCTGTCTGTGGCTCCTTCCTTTTGCTTAGTAGAAGTCATGTGCCCCTGTACCCTTTTGTGGATGATGAATAGATATCTTTTAAACATTTCTTTCTATTTTACACTAAATTGCACTTCCTGAGAAAAAGATATGCCTTTTCTGTGTCCTTCTGTACTAGTGCCTCTTCACAGGCCCCTTCTTATTTTATTCATTCATTCCTTCATAGAAGCCACCTCAGTCTCGTGCCTGCCACAAGGTAGGACCCCTGGCCCTAAAGCCCCACCACCTCTCCGACAGTACCCGCCCTTGACTCAGGCTTGGAGCCAGGTGTCAGGCACATGTGCTGTTTCTTCCATAGTTGGGCAGGAGGCTACGTCCTCCTTCCTCAGACTCTGAAGATGACAGATGAGTCAGAGGCCACTTTGCTCTTTGCTCCAGTCTTCCTGAAGTGGCACAGCTCTGAGCTCCTTTGCCTCTGTCCCCGCATTCAAAGACACCAAACAGCTCTGCCTTAGCCTTCTGCTTCCTACCACGGTGCATAATAAAAGCAAAGGTTGTTATCTTTGAGTGTGCAGATAAAGCAAGAAGCAGATTGGCCACGTGAGGGGTGAGGAGATGATGTTGGTATTCTGCATCTTGCTCCGGCCAGCTATGAAGGTGGCTTTTGCATGGTGAGCTAACTTCACACCATTTTCCAGTGAGGTGTGTTCCTAACCCTCAGTCTCCTGTGCAGCATATTCTTTCTAAGTTAGGGGCCTAAGCCTGTAAGTCACAGTCCAACAACGTTCTTCTCAGTATATTCCCATCATTCCTAGGTTTTGGCAGTCAGATAGTCTTTTATTTCCGCCATGTGCCAGTCTTGATCTTGGGTTATTTCTGCAGACATTAAGAGGATACTACTAATCTGTCATGATACTACCAAGGATTCTCTGATTAACTTTATTTATTTTAAATCTGGTTATAAAATAGGCAAGGTAGGTATTCTTGTCGACATTTTAAGGCTCAAAGAGGCGGAGTGACTGGCACAGGTCATGTGTTTAGAGAGATGGACCAGTCCCTGCATTTTTTCCATTATCCTCCATTGATCCTCTCTGACCACCTTGTGGATTGTGATAATACATTTCAAATTTAAAGCTACTTTCCCCAGCAATTCACTATATGGTCTGCCTCTCAGAAATTCTGTCAACTCTGAGTTTGTGTGTGTGGTTTCAATTAGTAAGAAATCAGTGAGACCATCTGTGTGTGTGTGTGTGTGTGTGTGTGTGTGTGAGATGGGGTAGTTATACAGCTCATTTGTGTCTTAACTGAAAGTAGAACTCAAATCTTCTCATTTCAGATTCAGATAGTTTTCTTTATTACATATGATACCATCTCACTAAACAGAATGAGGGGAAAATTTCTCTTGCCAGAAATTCCCTATTATGCATCCAAAATGGAATAAAACCCTCAGTGTCTGTCACAGCCCCTGTGCTTATCAGTTATTCTCGTGACCAGGATGGAACATATCACTTGCCATGGGTGCCATGAAGAAAAAGGGCTTATTACATTTGGGGGCCTCCCTGTCATTCCACGGGGCTCCCTGTTGTCTATCTCCTCCCGCGAGAGCTGCAGTCATGGAAATCCAGGGCTAACAAGCTGTTCACATTAGCGTGTGCTATCTGCATAATAAACACAGCCTTTCTGCTCACTGATTCGTGGTGGCGTCCTCGTGGCATCTTGGTTAAGCAACCAACGTAAACGTGGCTGCCAACAACCAGCAGGTGCACCCCTGCTCTGATAAGATGCTCCTTTCTTTCTGTTCCGGCTCAGCTTTATTTTCCACCCTAATACATGTCGGCAAGTCCCCACCATACAAATCATCGTCATTCTCCCAAAGAAGGTCACATCCAGTCAATGGGGAGGCCCCAGGGGGCAGATTATGGGAGTGGTGGCTTTGCTACGACACAAGGCATGCTGTCCCCTCTCCCCCGAATCACACCTGACCACTGAGGAGTGGGTCCTAGAGACTCATTTTGTGGATGGACTGGCATTAATGGGCACTTTCTTTCCCCAAACGCTCCAGAGAGTCCAGGTCCTGAGGGGTTTGTGGGAGAGAGATTCATGGCTCCCAGGGGACAGTGACACTCCATCAGCTCCCTTTGGGGAACCGAGACTTTGCAGGTTCACGGTCACAGAGGAAAGGAGCCGTGTAATGGGGCTTCCCACTCAGAGACGTGTCTGCCAGCAAAGCTTCTGCTTCCTTTGACCGTTAAAGTGGGAGGGATTCTCTCTAGCAAAATTCATAAAAGATTACACAGGGACAGTTCCTTAGTAAATTACTCAGCCTGTCCCATAAATACATTTCGATGGCTGATGAAGATTAAGAAAAAACGTTCTCACTTCGGCACCCAGCTAGGCTTCTAGAGCATTTCTGGGAAGGATCAGTGTGGGTTAAGGTCACAAAGAGGCAAAATGTAGGCCAGGAAGATGGCACAGACCCAGCACACCCCATCCCTGCTTGTCAGGCTGTTTTAAGGATAAATGAAGGCTTATTAGGGAAATCACAGTAAGTAATCTAATAGTGTCACCTCCGTTTAACCAGTATGTTTATCCCTTGAGAATCAGTTGTCTAAGGAGGCAGAGCAACAGAAAGGTCATTGAACAGAATCTGCTTCCACGTTCCAAACCTCAGTTTAAAAAGATACAGATGGTAGTTCTCAACTGGGCAATGTCACAACTGGGGCGGGGGTGCCGTTGGCATCTGGTGGGTAGAGGCCAGGGATGGTGCTAAACATCCCATAATGCACAGGACATTCTCCCTGCCCAACTCTCCCCACAACAGTGCCGAGCTTGAGAACCCCTGACATGGACAGTCATTGTCACCCTTCCTCCCAGCAGTGGACGGCACATCTCGTAGAAACGCGGCCTCTCCCCCCACACTCCTACCTAGTCCTCACTAGTCTTCTCCTAGGTGACGCGGCCATTTGATGAAAGCCCCGCCCTTGGGTCACACTCACCTTTCCCTGCTGGTCTGTTTTGATCTCCCAGCCCCGGGGCAGTTCCAGCCGAGTGTCTGCGAACATGTTGATGAAATTCACCAGGTCCCGGTTGTGCTGGTAGCGTTCGAAATTGCGGGCGTCCCGGCGGACTTTCAGGATCATGTGCTTTAAGCAGGTGCTACTGGTGAAGACTCGGTAGGCACTCTGGGAGGGAGGACAGGGGTACGGAGGGGCAGTTAGGGAAGTCACAGACCAAGTGCCCTGTGAGCACTGGGCAGTGCTAATAACCTGTTGGAAACTGGTCTCCTCCTCCCCCAGCCACACCCTTCACCACCTAATCAGAGTACTGCACCTGCCTGACGGAATCACCACTAACCCAGGTGCCCAAGGCAGAAGCCACTCAGTCTTTCTTGAGTTCTCATCATGCGTCCACCCGTGATCACAGGGGACCCCAATGCTACTGACTGCATGAGAAACATCCCTGAATTGAGCCGTTCCTCGTGATGCTCCCGCCCCTCCTTAGGTCAGGCCTGGCTCATCTCTCACTGGAGAAGCTGAATCAGCCTCTGTCTCGGCCTCCTCAGTCTCTCCCACACTCTGCCAGAGAAAATGCTCCATCAAAACCCTGGCCCAGCAGCCCTGTATCTAAGACTCCTGCGGGTTCCTGCTGCCCGTGGAAACAGCCCCAGGCTCCTTTTCCCCACCTCCCCGCTGCTCTGCGGCTGATCCTTCAGCCCTTTCCCTGCTCCTGCCAGCCACCAGGACTCAGCCCCAGGCCTGCTCCCAGCAATGTCCTGTCCTTTCTAAAGGGCTGTCCCTCCGTCTGGACTTCTTCCTGTCCACTTTCAACCTTCAGGGCTTGCTTCGGCCCTTGCCCAAGCCCACCCCCACCCCTATGCTCCCTGGAGGCCTCATCCTCCCTCAGTTCAGGCCTGGTCCTGTCACGCTGGGCTGATCTTTGCATAAGTCGTCGCTCCACAAAACAGGGAGTGCCTACTGCTGAGGTATCACCCTAATCTGTCTCCGTGACTCCAGCACCCAAATCTCAGCTGGAACCACAGAAAATGTTTATCGCATGGAAGGATTAATGAATATAGCAATATCATGCCATTGCTTTCTTGAAAGTACCAAAAATATGCAATGAAAAAAAACCTACCTATGTAAAATCACATCAAATCTAACTTCGGCATGATATTTGAAAAAACAATATCAAAAAGAAACTTAGTTATTTATCTAGGGGAAAGCTGCTTTGAAATTTCTTTAGTGAAAATGATTTTATAAAATATTCCAAACGTTTTATAAAATGTTCCTTGAGTGCGTCCTTTTGACTGAATCCAAACTTTATTAAAAGAAGTTGTTCTGTGAAGTCTGGATTCAGTCGCGCAGCCACACTTGGGGATCGGGAGGGCGACACGTGGCCTTGAGGACACAGGTTCCCCACTCCTGGTTTGGCTAAAGGAAATTATAATTTTGTTTCTTTAAAATTTTAAAAATAATAAAAACACACATATGTTTCCAAAGCTCTTCCACTGACATAACACATTTGAGTGTAACAGAAACCCCTAAGAGGCAATAGCATTTCCAGATCCAGCCTTTTTCCTTCTTGGGTGATTCACATATAGTTAAAAGAGTGGGCTGAGCTATCTTTTTTTCTTCCTTGCCTGGGGTAAAATTCTACCCTCTCTGAGCTGTCAAAGGCTTTTGCAAAGCTGCATTGGGTCTTGAGGAGCCAGGCCAGGCCCTCTGTATTCTGGAGCACTCACATAATTGGCATGCAGCACAGTGAAGAACTCAGGGTTCGTGATGAACTTGACCGCTGGGGACTGCAGCAGCAAGGTGATTTTTTGTGAGTTCACCGGAGAAAGTGACCCTTCTCTCCTCTGATCTGGAAAAAGTGAAGCAAAGCAACAGAACGCACTGGGACAAAGTCGTTTCAAACTCAGTACTTCTCTCTCCACAGCAGTGGCACACAAGCCTTCCCCCACACAGCCGGCTGTTGTTTTTAGTAGTGATATAACCAGGGGTCATACTGCTTTATGTATGCCGGTTAAGAATCATCATTTTCTAGTAGTGTTCGCGCAAACTTCAGTTAGGCTCAAGTCCTCTAACATCGCCTCCCTTTTATCCCAATGACTTTTTCTTATTTTCTTTACAAGTTGCTAACCACAGCTATGCTAGATTGTTTGCAGAAAGGGCCACAATTCTTCCCCTCTTCATAGCCACAGCCAGTTGCAATGGGACTTTGCAGCTCCTCCCCTTGGTGAATTGCAGTTGGACTTGTGCCTTGTTTCAATCAACAGAAATGGCAATGGGTCAGTTGTGAGTCAAGGTTTCAAGACATCTGTGTGTTGATTTAGGCAGAGCAAGATGGCCAAATAGAAACCTCTGGCAATCGTCCCTCTATACGGACACCTAATTCAACAACTTATCTACGCAAGCAAGCACCTTTGGAAGAACCAAAAGTCAATCATACTACCTAGTTTTAACATTATATCAAGAAAAGAGGCACTAAAGAGGGCAGAAGAGACAGTCTGGCATTGCGTACGCCACCCCTCCCCATCCCCCCTGCCGGCAGTGCTGCACCAGGCAGAGTGGAGAGAGAATCTGCCTGCTGGGGAAGGGAAAGTGAAGGGATTGCGGGGCTTTGAATCGAAACTCAGGGCACAGGGAACACAACACAGGAGAGAATCCTGCCAGTGCCCACCGGGAGAGCATTTTGACCAGCCTGGCCAGAGGGAAATCCTCCGCCCCAAAGCCCATGTTCCTGCTAGCCCCACCACCGGCAGAAGAGCAGCCTGGGGCCTGGGCTAAATTCCTAAGGCAGTTAGGCCACGAGGGCTGCAGTCCTGCGGCAATTCCCGTGGCTGTGCTGGCTCAGAGCCAGTGGACTTGGGGTGGCCATGACCCAGTGAGACACCAGCAGCTGCAGCCACGCCAGTGCCCGTGTCACACCTTCCCCAAGCACAGGCAGTGTGGCTCAGGGAGAGTCTTCCTCCATTTGAGGAAAGGAAAGGGAAGAGCCCAGAGGACGTTGTTTTGCAACTTGGGTACCAGCTCAGCCACAGTAAATAAAGTTCCAAGCAAACTCCTGAAGCCTCTGAGTCCAGGCCTCAGTTCCTGGATGGCATTTCCGGACCCGCCCTGGGCCAGAAGGAAACGTGCTGCCCTGACGGCAAGAACCCAGTCCTGGCAGGATTCACACCTCTGACTAAAGAGCCCTTGGCCTTCTAATAAACGTCAAAGGTAGCCAGACAACTGTCACCACTGGCTTTGGGTGAGACCGGACTGGCTTCAGGTATGACCTGGTGCTGGTGGCCACGAGGGAGTGCCCGTGTCACCTCTCCCCCACCTCCAGCAGCTCAGCACAGAGGGTGCAGGAAGAGAGTGGGAGACTTTGTCTGGTAATCCAGGGAATTCTCTTGTATCTTGCCCAAGATCACCAAGGTGATACCACCGGGAGTCTGCAAGAGTCACAGCATCACTGGGCTGGGGCACCCCCAGTGCTGGTACAGCTGCAGTGACCAGAGACTTAGACCACAACACTCAACTCCCTTTGAGTATCTGGAAAGCCTTCTCAAGAAGGAGGGGTTCAAACAAGCCCAGAGTAAAATAGACACTTAACTCTTTGCTGCTCACACATCCACGAACATCCTCAAGCATCACATTCAAATCAGGCCTGCGGAGGAGAAAGAGGCAGCACTAATGCACTTCCACTCGTGGCTCAGAGGCACGGCATCAGACCACCTTCGGCTAAATGCAAGCCTGGGAGAGTGAGGATTTAGTGTTTTCAGGCTCCACGGCACAAGTAGGCAAAGAAAGGGACTGTCAGTCCCTACTGTCTGCCAGAATCTTTTGGGACCCTCTTATTTTTTCCCTATGTCTCAGTTTCTCTTTTATATTTTCTGTGAAAATAAAATGTAAAAGCTATTGGAACCCAAAAATAACACTTGCAGCCTTGAGAGAGATGTAACTGTGATTTGAGTCACACATGGTTACTACTTCTGTTTTTCTGATTACAGATTAATGCACCTTCTTATTTTTCTTGTTTTGTACAATGAATAGAGAGAATTAAATGATGTCAGGGACAAAAACCTCCTGCCTTCTTAGTTAACAACCCTTGTTATAGACTAACTTCCCCTTTGTTGTCCTGCTTGGGTTAGACCAGATGACAGAAAACATATGATTATTACACCCTCTGTAAAAAGATATTAAATAGACTCTACCCCAAAGAAACACTGCCTATAGCCAGTCAAATTGCTTTAAGTATGCACTAAACTTGTATGAATAATGTTGTAATCCTGCTGAAAATTCTTCTGGCTCTGCCTATATAAATGAAATCTTAACTTCCCTACGTCAGAATGCTGACTCCATTCCTTTGGAGTTAGTGTTTCTGTTTGGTCCATCCTCATAGTTTGTGCTTGAATAAACACTTTCTCTACTCTTTTTTTCTTATCTTTTTTTTCAATAAACTCTTTAAATTAGATGCTGACCCTTTTTGACTATTTTAGGTTGACATTTCCATTGTTTAATTTCTTTGCTGAATTTTGGAAAATTTATTTAGATCTATATTTTATTTCAGATTTTTTCTTTAGTTTCATCTAATCTACTGTTTTAAAGTTTATTTCTGAAATTGTATTTCTGAAATACAATTCTGAGAGTTGTATTTCCAGATGTTTTATCTACTTGTATTCTTTCCTTGTGGTTTCTATGCCTTCTTTTAGCTCTTTTAATCATTTTTTACTGATGTCAAGAGAGAAATGCCTTTTTTCTATTCTCATTTGCAGGATGGTGGAGGGCTGGGAATTGTATCTCCCAGTACACTCTGGGCCCTCATCTCCTACTGGGAATACAGAGAAATTTGATTGCAAATTTGAGGGAATGCCTGGGATGCCTGGCTCATCTCTGCTCTCTTTCCTCTTGGGGACAAGCTTCCCAAAAGGTGAGATGTTCTCTGCAGCTCTTTTGGGACAAGCTCTCCCAGTTGCAGGCCCCAGAACTACCTGCGACTGGGTAGGTAATGTCTGCCTACCTCTGGGGTTCAGTATTAGGAAGCGTACTTGCTGTGGGTGATAAACCACACCCTCCAACTCAGCTGTGTGCAATGTCTTGCTGCAGGTGGTGTCTTAGCCTCCATCTGCCACTTTAAATTACTTATTTTGTTGTTTTTCTGAAACAGATGGGGAAAACTTCAAAGACCCCAAACTTACTTTATATTTTGCTACTGTATATATTTTATATATTTATACATCCCATAATAGTAAATATTCTCTCTATAGATTTTATATATTTTGTTATTGAAGAACTGATGCTCCTCCTTCTGTGTTGCTGACTCGCTGTGGTGGAAGTTTTCCCCCTGTGTTTTTCCAATTTCTCACTGCAAACTCATCCAATCAAAGCTTAGTTTTCCTACTGGAATCTGTGAGGCTGGAAAAACTGAAGCAGCCCCACATCCAGAATGAAGACACGTATGTTTCTGTCAGGTGTGGAGGGACAGCACTTGCCTTGGACCAATTTTTATACTAATTTCACATCTCTGGGTCTCTCCCATGATGCTACGAAGCTTTGGACTCTATGTAGAGCACGGCCTGGAATTTCATTTCTCTCAGACTTCTCTTCTCCCCACTAGAGTTAAACTTCCTTGCTGTGTCCCTGAGCAGTTTGTAAGATTCTCGTTCACGGGGGCTGCAGATTTTCAAAGGTTCTGGCTTCATGCAGGAGTCTCAGGGTTACTTTCCCTCATCTAAGCTTCATGCCTCTGATTCTACCCCAGAATGGAAGTTAACCCCCAAGTCCCTACTATTAAAGTTGAAGACTTGTCCCCTTCCTTTCTCCTCTTGGGAACAAGACTCCCAAAGGGTGAGGTGTCCTTTGCCTGGAATCCACTTTATCCGTGATAGCATTTTAACTGGGATGTTTGCATGTATCTTTTTAAATTGAAATTTTGCTGCAGTTTCTTTTTTAGGCTATCTTGTCAGGTTTTAGATCAGAGTCGTGCTCATATTCTGTAAAATGAATTTGAAAACATCTCCAGTACAGCAATGACCTGAGACAACCAGCCTGCTATTACACAAATTAAGAAACACCCCACGGGCCTTCACCCAGGCCCTGGTTTTCAAACAGAAGCAGGCAAAGTCCTCCTCTTGGGGCAGGAGAAGGGGAGTAAACAGAACAGCACATCTTACCACGTTAAATATTTCAACTCACCGTAAGGTGTCACGCTCCGTATTACTTTTTAGAGCAAGGGAATTATTTGATATCTAAAAGAAAAAACCTAGCTAATAAAGTTAACCGGACCTATAATTTTTTGAGGAAATTATGTAACTACTTTAACACGTTTTTCAATGATTATTGCTTATTTAGCCTTTCCATTTCAATTCTAATTCATGTTTCCTAAGAAAATCATCTGTTTCAAAGAGATTTCCAAATTTATCAAAATGGTATACATTGTATATTTCCCTAAAAATACTCTTCTCCAAGGCTGTTTTACATCTTTCTTGGGCTTGCAGCTCGCTCTTATTTTAGGCTTTGTGGTTTTTATGCTTCCTTGAGAATTCTTTTAACTTGTTTTTATCTACATGGACTATATTTATTCTCCATTCTCACCCCTCATTTGGAATTTATTCTGCTTGGTTTAATTTATACTATCAGTTACATTTTGTTTGATACCCAAAATTAGATACCTTTATTTTTCAATGGCAACCTTGCAAAGTGTCTGTTGATTCCCTTCTAAGTAAGATGAGCGTTTTTAACATGCTTTTACTTTTTCTAACCACTTCCAATTCCTAGGTATAATGAGAGTTTTTTACATATCTTCACTCTTCATGATTTTTTTGGACATTTGCCTTGCTTTATATGATACCTTTGACTTGACAGTTTTTAACTAGTAATTAACTGGGCATTCCTGTTATCATTTCCCTCATTTTTTTATTCCCTCATTTTTTACCTTTGAGTTGAATGTTTTGGTCGGCTGGAATAGGCCTTTGGAGAACGGTGTAGGACGTGTGTGTGGTTTCTAGAGAAGGTACCATTTCTTAACATTCCAGAATCCAGTGTCCCACTGTCTATTGTTTGCATTATTTCTTATATTGTTAGGAATCATAATCACTGAATGCCTGGAAAAAAATAATGGTCTTTGGTGGGGCCACAGCTGCAGCCACTTCAGAAAGCAGTTTCCTCAGAGTGCTGTGGCCTGTCCACCTTCTAGTTGGCAAAGACTCCAAGTGCTTAGGTACTGATTGATTCACAGAGAGCAGGAACAGAAATCTACCTTCTTCCTGCTACTCCTTCAAAGTATGTCTTTTATATATCCAGCTCTTCCTACCATGTCTGGTACATGACAGGTACTCAATAAATGTTTAGTAAATGAGTACACTAATATCAATTCTGCCCCAGCCAAATCTGACATAGAGCCATGACTCTATAGTTCCTCATTTCTGCTCTAGCCAAGGCCATTATAGTCCATCTTTTCCTTCAACTTCCTCCACACTAGAGGTTTTTGTTGTTTTCCTATGAGACCTGATCGTGAGTCACCCTTTTCTTTAAAACCACCAATGGCTCCCTAATGCCAAATTCTTTAGAGAACTTTGACTGCTTTTCTAGCTTCATCTTGTCTTATGAACTGTCCACTTGAGCCTGTTCCCTGAACAGGCCCCCACATTCACACATCTGTCTTTTTCCAATCCCACTCCCTGTACTTTTGAGTACCCTTTCTCATGTACACGCCTTGGAAAATCTCACCCCACAAACCCTCAAATGTCACTAGGCTCTGCCTTCCTGACCCGATAGCAAGAAGTACCCTCTTACTGTCCACATAGTACTTTAAACATAAGAGATTTTAGTACATTACTTGCACTTCAGTTGTTTACCTCCACTTCAGACTAAGAATTCCTTAGCGCAAAGAGCAATTATCTTTTCATACCAAACTGTATTTATAATGCTTAGTACTTACTAGTACCAACTACTATAGCACCTTAATAGGTACTCAAAAAGCCTAATTCTAACCTCGGACAATATACTTCTCTACACTAAACTGGAAGCCCAATCACAGCCTTTCCCCTAGGAAATGTGTGGACTTAGAATCTCTCCAGAGAGAAGCTCCCCCATACACTGAAATTTGCATTCATTTCAGTGTTCATGGACCC
Organism: Avahi laniger; assembly: GCA_963575035.1. Taxonomy (NCBI): domain Eukaryota; kingdom Metazoa; phylum Chordata; class Mammalia; order Primates; family Indriidae; genus Avahi; species Avahi laniger. The sequence continues at coordinate 47,254 of CAUYSK010046407.1, forward strand.
CAGTAAGCAAATTCTACCTCCTCACAAAACACTGTGACTGGAAATTGAGATTCTCTTTTCACAAAATAGGAAAGTTGGCACAGTAGGAGATCAGGCTGTGTCTATACAAAACCAAATTCTAATACTGGCTCCTACACTTGGCATAAGCTAATACTTAAGCACAAACACATGAATTCCCAATTTTTAAAATGTGAATATATACCCACTTAGCTAATTTGTTTTGTTTTATTGAAAACTGATAAATCATCTACCGCAATGTGGCCATAGAAATGCATTTTTAATTACAACTTGTGTCATGTAACTGGCAATGGAATCTCCTGTCACCAGGAGAGAGGTAACGCAGTTGTCACTTGCCACTTTCAAATGGAACAGGAAAGGCATTAGTCAAATACCTGCAATATGGGGACTGTTTGTACTTAAAAATATAAATTCTTTTTAAACGTTTTATATGTTTTCAATTCATTCAAATTAATATTTTACTTTAAATGTCCTAGGTTTATCTTTTTTCAAAATTTTATTTTTTAGGCTAGTCAAGTGAGGCAGTGGGAGTGGAGAAGGAACAAAGGAATTTATAACTGGTTGTGATCAATTAGCTGTAAACACCACTGCACTTGGACCAGCCTAAGTGTCCTAGGTTTATCTCATAGCAGTAAGTTTGCTGGCTTTCTTTTCACAAAAGTGTATCAATAGATTCATAGCACTCACATGATCAGAATTCATTTTCATTTCTTCAGTATTATGTACTCTTTATAAACATACCCACCAGACTGCTCCTGACATGTATCAATCAAGTAAGCTTCTTTTCCTAAATAGCTGTTAACTTGAGAATCTAAAATTAGTTATAAACTATTACCTCCCATCCTAAACCACATAAACCAATACAATGAAAAACGGGCTTCAGAGTTTTCTCCAGATTATTTAATGCAAGATGCAGTGTAGCCATATTCCAGTAGGGGTGCTGTAGCCCTACAGAATCAAACGAAATATTACAATATAGCTAAAAGCCTTATATAGATGTATTTCTGTTTTTAATTGCTCTAACACAGACAGTTTGATAAATAAGGTTGTCTCTTGTGCTTTTTCTACTTTTGGCAGTTACACACTTTAAATATACATGAGACACAAAATAAACTACTGGTTTAAGAGTTCTAAGTACTGTTTTTTACTATAGACCTTCTTTTTCACCAGTTTAGACAGGAAGACCCAGCCTTTGGTATAAATAACTTATTTCCATGAAAATATTTAAAGGATATCATTAGTGTTCACTGCCAGTTGTGTGGTCTTTTGGTAAGGGGCTGGCTAGGGCCTCTTTACTCTCAGTAAGTGCTCTGGGCTGATGGATAAACACACTAAATTTAACACCCTGATTGTTTGCAGCTCTAACAAAACCACTATTGGCAGTCATTGTGATGGCTTTTAGGGTGTCTCCTGTCCCAAAAATCGTTAATGAGCGGCTATTAATTTTTGAACTGGCCACTAGTCTCAAGGCACGCTCAGAAGGCTGGTCTGCAACTACATTAATTCGCTTAATTAGCGTAGTGGCCCTCTCTCTCTCCCCAGGTCCTCCTAAGGTATCTAGAATGGACTGAAAATCTTTGACAGCAGATTCACAAGCAAACAACTCTTTGTCCTTCATAAATGCCTCCAGCTGAGGTAGAACCTGCTCTTTCCTCTCTTGCTCTGCTTGTTCTGTGAGCACTTTTTCTTTGAAAATAAAGTAGCAGCCTCCATAGCTGAGGGCAGACACGTATGTGATTAAAGTAGTAATGTCCAGATTTACTCTTCGGCACACATCAACCTTAATCTCTGTTGGAAACGCAACACTTGCCAGTATATTTTCTCGGTCTACTCTGGTCACCTGCAAAAGTTCAGGGCCCTCTTCATCTGACTCACTCTCACTTATTTGGAGCTCCTCAGGGTGATCTAACAGAGAGTTGACTGCTACTATGTCTCCTCTGACAGATATGCCCATTTCTTTCAGCTTCTCTGCCATGGGGCTGGAGACACTGTTGTAAAATGCAAAGATGATGTGAGGGTTGCTATACTGTACTGGCTGCTGGTGACTGGCCTGGAGGAAGTCTTCAGCTTGCTCGATGATGCTTTTGTCACCATACTGGCCCCTGCCCAGCCAGATATTATGCAGAGCTTCAGCCTTTCGGCCAATGGCTTTCACCCAAGTATGACCACCATTTGCAACCACATCCACCACAAGGGTCTGCTTTTCTCCCAAGGTATCTGTGTAACCAAAGACATGAAGAACACTGACAACTTCTTCTAGGTTTTCTGCTGATTCCACAATGGCTCTCAGGTGTGTTAGATTAGTGCTCTGTAAATGGGATTCTTTAATAGCTACTTTCCCAGCTTCTACTTTCTGTAAGAATTTTAATTCTGCCTTCAATTTGCTGCACAGCTTTGCGCCACCTTCAATGCCACCTTTTCTTGATCTAGAAAGTGATTCTGCTCTCTTGATCAGTTCCTTGGCTATGGCGATTCGTTCACAGAGCATGGAGTGTGCAGACATGCTGACAGCATTATTCCTTTTCTATGAAAAGAAAAGAAGGCAAATTTGGACACTTCCAAAATTATTACAATCAATTCTTCACTGAAGATTAAAAACTTCTATCTAGCAACAAAACTCACAGAGGCTGAGTCTATGATCTGTGCTTCCGTATGTCTGATTTTAGAGTGACTCCCTCCCCTGATAGCTAAGGAATGGATGGCAGCTATACTTTTGAACTCTTCTTCAGGTATATTGGATTCTGACACACTTTAGCCTTTCATTTCTTCAGCTTGATGGCCATGGGGTACATGGCCTGTCCTAGGTCAGGATAAAATGCAGGAATTTGGCAATCTGCTGTATAAAGAATTCCCTTATGTTTATCAGCAGCCTCACTGATTGACTGTAGAGAAATTTTAATAGGCTTGGAAAGTCAAGATAAAAAGGTTAAAACAAAAATATCCACACAGACTGCCTGGTTAGCAAATTGTCCAAAGCAACAGAATCTCTCCTAAACTGACCATAAGCAGCTTCTCTAACCTTCTCCTCCTCCAGAGTTGGTCTCCTTTAACCGGCTGCCTCACGATTTCCCCCGGGGCATAGGATACTTACGCCAAGAAATCAAGACTGCCTCATTTCTAAATTTGACGTCAACCCAGCATATTTTAAAAGACCAAAGGAGACCACCAACTGGCCTCCCACTCCAAAGGAAAAATCTGAAGATTAAACTCCAAGGGTGCACCCCGCGACGGCGGAGCAGGCGGCGCGGAGCCCTACAGCGCGGGTGGCCCGTGGCGAGATGGGCGGGCCAGAGGTCGGCGGGGCCTTCCTGGTGGGCATCTGGGCCCTTGGGCCCTGCCAGGCATAGCCTGGGGTCAAAGACCCCCACTGCTAGCGCCAAGGCTTAGAGGCGCGGAGCAGAGAGCGCGCGGCCGACCCTCCCCGCCAGACCTGCCTGGCCCAGCCCCCTCTGGCCTCAGAAGGGGCGCCCCGCTCCCTGCCTCCCCGCCTCGCTCCCCGGTTCCTCACCGGCAGTGCCCAGGACCGCGAGCGCGAGCAGGCAGGCGCGTGCACACAGAGGCCGAGACCCGCCAGGAGACCTCACCAGGGCAGCACACACCCCACTCGGGCGCCGAGGCCGCTCCGCCAGTGCAAGCCACGCCGCCCCGAGCGCCTCCTGCGTCACATGGTTCCGGGCCGGGTGACGCCGAAACCGCGATTCCCAGGCGGCAGCGCGGCCTCCCGAGCGGGATTGACGCTAACGCGGAGGCCATATTTGTTGAGGGCACGTGACTTCTCCCGCCGGCGCTGCAGGGTGAGCCTGGAAGCGCGCGCCCACCTGGCCCAGGAGAGGGGCAGGGGGCGGGGCTCTCGGGACCTGGCCTGCTCCCACCGGCGCGCCGGCCACTGGATGTCACCTGGGTCCCAGGCATTTCTTGGCTCATTTTAACAGAAGACACACGCTGCAGAAGCTTGTCAAAGGTCACAATGGCTAGTAAGTGCTGGAGCCGGGATTGCCGACTCCACACCAAAGCACTCTCCACCTCACCACCCTGGGCTGGGCGCTCCATAGTAAGCGTGCCAGTATAGAGCTGTGCTGCCCTTCTGAAGAGAACAAATGATTGGGTGACTTCTGAGGGGCCGGGATAGTCATATTAGCCTAGTAGAGTGTCACCCAGAAAGATCAGAGCTTTGAGAAAGCAAAGCTGCTTTTAAATATTAAAGAGGATTCCAGTTAAAATTAATCCTGTGTATCCGGCTCCTTCTCCAAACTTTACTTAAATGACAGGAAAGGAAAGAAAAACCAAATGAACCCACAAAGGCAAAAAAAACACAGATGACTGGAAATGAGATACACTAACACATTTTTGGAGGACAAGAACAATAACTTAGTGCTTACCATGAGGCAGATATTGTTCTAAGTGTTTTACACATTAGTTTTTCAATCCTCTTAACTTAAAAGGTAGAGTCAGTCGACACAGCTGAGAAAACTGCTTGCTGAAGGGGATAGTAAGCAAGCGATTCACAAAGCAGAGCCCCCGAAATGCTTTTAAACTTCAAGTGCCTTGAAGGTAGGAGGGCCGGGAGGCAGAATTGCAAGTGGAGATTGCTTAAAAGTCTGTATAAAGAAAACACATCCAGGTCCTCTCTTCTATCCAGAGCAGCCGGGCCATTCGCTGTGCTTCACCAGACAGAAAACTAGAGTTTAAGATACTGAAGATAGGGAATCAGAGGGGTTCCAGACACAAGGCCCAACAAAGGATAGAACAGGTGCTCTTATGGTAAGTGTTCCGACTAAATGAGATGCCAGGGCCCCTTCTCTGCCCCTCCCAGGATGCTAGCACCCCTCTGCCACTCCACCACCCTACTTTTCTCGGGAGAAACTGAACAAATGAAAGGCCCTAAAGAAATGGCTTGAAGATACTGACAGCATTCCCCAAAGTAAATGTGGGCCTCACTCACAAACACAGCATGTCCAAACATTTGTTTGGAATTTGCAGGAAGCATAAATCGAAATGAAATAATTATCCTAGCACTCTGGGAGGCCGAGGCGGGCGGATTGTTTGAGCTCAGGAGTTCGAAACCAGCCTGAGCAAGAGCGAGACCCCCTCTCTACTAAAAATAGAAAGAAATTAGCTGGACAACTAAAAATATATATATAAAAAAATTAGCCGGGCATGGTGGCGCATGCCTGTAGTCCCAGCTAGTCGGGAGGCTGAGGCAGGAGGATCGCTTGAGCCCAGGAGTCTGAGGTTGCTGTGAGCTAGGCTGACGCCACAGCACCCTAGCCCAGGAGACAGAGTGAGACTCTGCCTCAAAAAAAAAAAAAAAAAAAAAAAGAATGAAATAATTTTTAAATGTATTTTAGCATTCTCATATAAAAGATATTTCAGCCATAAAACAAGAGGACTTTTTTTAAGGGGAGATGTCAGAACACGGGGAACAATTCTTCACAAGTAAAAATGATATTCCAAATTTCACAGAAATCAATGGAAGAGTTAGAAGAATCTACCAGGAAAAAAAAAAAAAAGATGAAAAACAGAGCAAAACCAAAGGGCCCAATATACAATTAATAGGAGTTTTAGGAACAAAAATAGGAAAAATTTTTTTTAAATACTATTAAATTAACCAAATGGAAAGGTGTTTTGTGGTTTTTGGGGGTTTTTTTTTCCTTTTTTTTTTTTTTACGGTTTTTACAGTGAAAGGGCCTACTGAGTGCTCAGCACAATGAATGTTAAAAAACCCACATAAAGGCACATCATTGTGAAATTTCAGAATATTGCAAGCAAAAGAAACAATCTTAAGAGCTGTAGAGGAGCAGCTAATATAGTTCCAAACAAGCAACTAGCCTGGAGAAGAGAGAGGGCTCCAAGAAAGGGAAATTTCTCAAGAAGTATATGAGGGAGAGAACAGATTACCTGATATCTGACCATCCGGCAAACAGTATGCAGAGGATATTATAATTCTGTTGGCGGAACCTGGTAAGAATTATTTACAGCTACAAAGTAAAAAAGCGAGGCAATATCATCCCAAATAGTTATTTGGGAAATGTATAATCATGGTATATTTACATAGTCATTAAGAAAAATCTTAAACTAGATACAATTAAATTGAGGCAAAGAGGAGGGAGTCAGATACCAGAGTGACACCAGAGTTCTAAATTCTCCTCCTGCACAACAGAAAATGTATATAGTGGCTAAATTTCAAGAATCTAGGCCTGGTGTGGTGTGGCTCATGGCTATAATCCTAGCACTCTGGGAGGCAGAGGCGGGAGGATTGCTTGAGCTCGGGAGTTTGAGGCTGCAATGAGCTTTGATGCCACTGAACTCTACCCAGGGCAACAGAGTGAGACTCAGTCTCAAAAAAAAAAAGGAAACTGAACCTCCCTCTTCAATTCATATATAAGAAAAAAGAAAAACATATCCAGAAAAAAACCATATAATTCTACTATTTTGAAATATGGAGACAAATACCTGATGAAATACTAAAAAAGTTAAAGTGATGGCTTTCAGGGAGTATAACTCAGGGACATGGCCTTTGATAAAGTGTTAAGTTACCAAACTTTGAAAATATGCTCATCCTTACAAAGTTATCACTTATGTGGCAGTCAGGTATTGCTCATTCTATAAACTCCTGGAGAGCAGGTGGAGAGAAAACCTCTAAATTAAAGGAAACATGTGAGGCAATGTGATATTAATATAGGATCCCGGGACTGGTTTTCAGGAAATTGGGATTCTAATCCAAGGGAATTACCAACCCCTGTATGTTCTTGGGCAAGTCACTGAACATCAGTTTGTTCTTTACAATGGGCTCAAGGGGTTTGCCTCCACTGGCAAGGAGACACCTGATAAAGGGGTGAGGTTAAATATTGAGTTGGCAGTTTCATTCTATGAAGCCTATTGAGGAACAGATGAAAACTCCTTTGATGTTCCCTTATGACCTGATACCCAATGTATCAGTACTCAATAATTCTAAAGCTCTGCATTAGTTTTCTTCCTTACTCCCCTTTCCAACTCCCTCCTGCCTTCATGTATGTGAATTTTAAACATTTCTATGTTTCATTGCCAGTTATTTTACAAATTTAAATTCATGTTTGGGTGAGGAACTGGGAAAGAGAAAGGATAGAACAAGTGGAAACAAAAGCTTCTAAGGGTGAGAAGTTACAAACTGAACCAAAAGAAGGGAGGAGCTGTGAACACTGGGAACATTATAATACTTAAGATTAAAAGCTAGAATATAGGCTAGAAATGATTCAAGAGTTTTGGAATGTTTAGGGATGCAACTGGTTGCTACAAGAACTGACTTTCCCAAGCCCGGGACAAAAGGGAACAGCTTAAGTCCCTTGAGAAGAATAAACTGAAAACAAAGGGAGAAGTGTTGTAGGCAGTTCAAATTGGAACTGGGCTTTGCATTTAATGGGGGCAGGAGGCACAAAATTGAACCTGGATCAAATCTGATTCGGCTATTTTTTCCTCCCTTTACCCTGCAGGACTAATTCCATTAGCACTCAGTAAAAACCTACATGCTCTTTCCTTTTGCCGTAAATACATATGCCTTTAATTTTCTCTTTGTAGAATTTTGACATTCCTCTGGTCTCTTAATACTGGACATGACAGAAGACCTAAGCAAATTGAACAGCAGCTGACAGAATACTTAACCATTAATGATCCAGGCCTTTCACTTGCATTATCAAATTTAGTCCTTAGAAAATCTCTCTAATTACCTTGCACAGTCATTCAGCCAGTAAGTGGGACAGGTGAGATCTAACTTCAAAGACCATTCCTTTTTACTACTATGTTCGCTTTCTAATGTGCTGGAGTCACAATATACCAAGAGCCCTTAAAGAGAGATTATCAGATGAGGGCTTCAAGACAAACATCTTCAAACAAGTGATCAAATTGCCATCTCCCATCTCCGTTAATGCCTTTGCCATCTAAAACTAAGATACAGGCGGTGGCAGGTAACAGAACTAGGAATCCTGACAAAATGCTCCAAAATAAAGCTCTTTTCCACTTGGCTAAATTTAACCAAAATCTTTTGAGCTACAGTGAAATCATGAAATTGCCTATGATCTCTTCACGTTGGTAAATGCTTATGCCATAAACTCTCCCTATGTTCTGTGAACCAGAATAATGGCATGATTTCTTTCATTCTAAGATGACTTTAAAAAAAAGCAAAACAAAACTAAGCACTATGCCTTCACATATGAAAGCAGAGTTCAGATACCCCATTATTTCCTTGTTTCTAGGGACCTTATTTACAATGGAGGTTCTGATTACACTGAAATTACATTGAGAGCCTTAAGCCACAGTTTTTACACTTAAGTATTAGCATTTTATTTGCAGCACTTATGTTCACCCTTGAGTTTAAAAAGTCTAGTACAATCTAGGGGGTTCCTTTTAAATATATTTGCTTACTTGTAATGGAGATGCTGACAGGAACCAGTGTACCACTGTTTATTTACTTACATAATATACCTCCCATAGGAGACCTAGTTGGCTTACCACTCTTAAAAGCCCAGCACAATCACGCAGAGCACTCTAGGGTTTCACTGATCCACACCTAATGGTGCCCCAAAACACCTATGCTTCCCATCCTGTCTCATGAATCCACGAAAGTCTGCAGATTCTCCCACCAGTGATGTTTACCGAAATCAGCATTTTACTTTACAGAAACATAGGCAGCATTGGGTAGTGAAGAGCACAATAATACTTGACTTAACCAAAACTGCATGAAAACTAAAAAGTGATTTCATCATTCTGTTTTGCAATGTAGGTTCCAGAAATCAACTGTGATAAAAAGCAGGAAATAACTGTTAAAATTTTACTAATTTCTAAAAGGCTAGAAGGAGGGTTTAACAGTTTATTATGATTTATAAGTGTCATTTTTAAAAACATCAGTCGATTTAAACCATGTAGAAATAAGTATGCAAAAAGTCTGCAAAACAAAACATACTTTAAACATGTTTAAGTAAATAGATTATCTGAAATTCCAGATTGTTCAGTCACTTCATTATTATGCTATGGCAGCCAAGTAATCCTTAACTTCAGTTGGAGTAAGCCTCCTAAATCCAGCTTCGTTGCAGATTCCAACCTCTATGTTATCCTCTGTCATTTGCCCTTCAAAGCTTTCCTATTAAGGAGGGAGGAAAAAAGGTCAATTTTCTAAGCAGTTAATTATAAAATCATTATAAATCCAGTTGTTAAATACTGAGCTAACCTTTAGGGTTAAGATGGCTGTATGAATGGCATCTTCAAGTTCCAGATCTTCATTATATCTAAAGAATAAAAACCAATGACTATGGCATTGTTTACACTCTTTATGACTGTTTAAATACAATGATAGCAATGACATAAGATTATTTTTTAAAAATCTGAAACACCCCAAAAGTACTAAATTACACATTCTTTTAGTCACCGCATGGAGACAGCTATCCCCAAATAAGAAATTGACAATTATCTGGTGCTCAATTCCCCAAATCATGAAGAGTATATCCTAAAATGAGTTTATTTAAGGAAACTTTGTAAGTATAAATATTCTAAAATAGGATGTGGTGGCAATATTATAATGATTTTTAAAAAATAAAGCAGAAAAATCCAAACTTTGCTAAAATCTCATTTGTTCTTATAAGACATACATAACTTTTCTTTTTCTTTTTTTTTTTTTAAAGAGACAAGGTCTGCTTCTGTCACCCAAGCTGGAATACAGTGGCACAATCATAACTCACTGTAGACCAGAACTCCTGGGCTCAAGTAATCCTCTAGCCTCAGCCTCTTGTATAGCTGGGACTACAACCATGTGCCACCACACTGGATAATTTTTTCTTTGTTATTATTTTTTATAGAGATGGAGGTCTTGCTAGGTTCCTCAGGCTAGTCTTGAATTCCTAGCCTCATGTGATCCTCCCACCTAAGCCTCCCAAAGCACTGGGATTACAGGCATGAGCCACTGCACCTGGTCCATAACATGTTATAGCATGTGAAATCTTTGGAAGACTCATTAATATGTAAAAGGAAAAGGAAAATGCTAAGATCCTAAGATTATTTGTTCATCATTTAATCCTAGGCCTAAGATTTTTAATAACCTTAACATTATATGAAAAATGTACTGAGGGTTCATCTAAATTACAAAACTTTCAAATATTATTCAGCCATAAAAAAGAATGAAATCCTGTCATTTGCAGCAACATGGATGGAACTGGAGGTCATTATGTTAAGTGAAATAAGCCAGGCACAGAAAAATATTAAATGTTCTCACTCATATGTGGAAGCTAACAAAGTGGATCTCATGCAGTTAGACAGCAGAATGGGATTACCAGAGGCCCGGAAGGGAAGGAGGAAGGAGGTGGGAGGAAAGAAGATAAGTTGGTTAAGGGGTACAAAAATACAGTAAGACAGAAGGAACAAGTTCTGGTACTTGACAGTATAGTAGGGAAATTACAGTTGACAACTTAAAAGTATATTTCAAAACAGCTAGAAGATTTATATGTTCCCAACACAAAGAAAAGATATGTTTGAGGTGATGGATATCCCAGTTACCCTAATTTGATCATTACACATGGTATATGGATATCAAAATATCACACGTACCCCATAAATTAAAAGCATATACATCATATATTTAATCTACCTTCAACACCAGGTATTTGGGTCCCCAATTTTTTTACCATCATAATGTAAACAGTTATCATTAAATCATTTGAAAATTTTTCTTCCCCAATTTTTCCTTCATATTCAATGTTCTTTTTTACATCCTGCCCACCAAACTGGTAAGAAAAATGAAATAAAAAACCAAGAACATTTAGGAAACAACCATAAGCACACAGAAAGAGAAGTCCTTAAGAAGTGAATATTGCCTCTTAATATACCGAAGGCTAAGAAACTAGGACGGAGGAAGGTTGTTTCTTTTATCTGTATCTAGATTCAAATACAGAGTAATACAATAAATTTCTTTAGACCCATGATATTAATTATTTACAGAGCACCAAAAACCATAAACATAAAGTCAGTTTGCATCTAGTTTGAATCTAGTTACAGTGAGCCTACCTTTTCTCAAGGAAAGTTTTCCCATTCACATAGTTCTTTCCCATTGCTGTGGCTTTCCAGGCAAAGTAAGCTCCCTAATCAGGAAGGGAGAAGAAAAGAACCATTAGTAGAATTATGCTGCCCTACCATTTATTTTTTAGCTCTGTAATTAGTTTCTAACTTCTAGGGTCACAGAATACTACTGGAATAGAATGGGAAATGTTATATAAATAGGCTATTTTTTAAGAAGGTTAGAGGAATGGAAAACCAAGAATCATGAAGAAACTTTTGGAGGTTATGGAAAAGTTTGTTATCTTGATTGTGGCAATGGTTCCCTCAGGTATTTATCTTATCAGACTGATGATAAGTTGATGATGTAATTTATTGTACAGATTGTACAAATTAGGTAAAAAAGCTAGTTAAAAGAAACTGAGGTTAACTTAAAGCAAATAATCAAGAGTAATGGGATCTAAAAAATCTCATATAAATCTGAAAAAATGGTGATCAACTCTTGATCATTAGTGAATAAGTTAAAATGAGATAAATTTTCATTAAAAATATTCAAAGGCTTTGATATTTTTAATCTAAGGTGAAATAAAAGCAGTGGTAATATGTCATATATAACATGGTCTCATCTGTTGAAAAACATACAGATACACATAGAAAAAATACCAAAAGAAACATAACAAATGTATTTTAAAATGAAACAATCGCCTTTTGGATACAACAGGGAAAACTTGGGCAAAAGATGAAACCAGTATTCCAGAGATGGTGGCTTTTGCTACCCACTGGAAAGGAAGGTAAGAGGGCTTGTCATTTAGCTTCAGAAGCTCAGACATGGAGTATTATAACAACACTATCAGTGTTCCCAAAATATACTCATTCTTCTAAGTAATAAACAACCAAAATATTTTTCTTTTGCCATCTTTAGGTTATACGGTTAGATCGTAAAGTTTACACTGAGTGAACATGCAATTATCTAATAATACATAAACTATGAAAGATCATTTCCTAATTTTGATTTTTTTTCTTGAGGTTCTCACAGCAAATAGGACAGATGTGGAATAGTATTATCCTTTATGAACACCTAGTCAGATGTCAATCTTCTGCTTTAGAGCAGACAACTCATTTAAAATACTGGTGACATAAAACACTGAATTCAAAATAGTCACGCTCAAGTCAGCCCCAAGATTAAACTGATGGCAAAGACTACAACACTATTCTCCAGATCCCTACCTTTAATTGCAGTATTTTCCAAAGTAACAAAATTCCATAGATTTAAAGAGATTTGATAACAACTATTTCAACAAATCATTCCAGTATGTGAAGTTCATGAACACAGAAGAACAGAGGGCAGAAATAACAAGTTTCCTTATCAGAAGACTGAATTACCAAAATTCTAAATGTGCAAATATGCACATACTTTCTAAAGCCCAAATGAAAAAGGAAAAGAGAAAATATTTCTAAATTGTAATTGTAATTTTTTTTCGCTCCTTCCTCCACAGTCCCTCTGATGGCTTTTATTTCTATTAGATATTCAAATACTTTTAACAAATCCCTCAAATACATCTAATGATACTTACAGATGGATCTGACTGAAATAAATATGGTCGTCCCTCATTCCAACCACAAATAAGTAAAGAAACTCCAAATGGACGAACACCACTGTGGAAAGGAAAATGAAAATTACTTGGCATCTTCATGGTTAGTCATCCTCAAATCAGAACTTACCAGTACTCCCAAGTAAAGCAAATAATCGGGTAAACCGAATTAGGTTTATAAGTTCCTTAAAAAGTATTTAACAACTTTCTGAATGAATCAATTAAAATTAATTCTCTTTATGGCAATGAGGAACAGCAGTCATATAATCTGGGATTAAATGGAATGACACCTAAAGACATTAGGGTAAGCATGGAGTAATGTTTAGTGTCCTAACAAAATGAAAACCTTCAACTAATGTAGCTTTTCCACTAGATTTACTTATCAACAGCTACCTTTATACTATCTCATCCACACCAAAATTTAAGAAATTGGTCCCTTCAGAAAAGAGGAGGGGGGAAAAAAAGAAAAAAAAGACATTGGAATTAAAGTGAATACAAATGCATCAAAGAGCTACTGCTTTCATCATGTGCTTACGATCATTTCTCATTAGAAGATAAATTTGGAAGTAGCAATGATTGTCTAGCCCTAAATGTTTTAATCACTGGCAAAAGGACTTTGTATATCTAGAAGTTGCTTTCTGCAAAAAAAGCTGTTATATGAATAAGAAAACATTCATATTTTTTTCCTTAAGAAAATATTCTAGATCCAGTTAAGGTTAGAAACATTCATCATAGTAATTTCATCCACTCATTAGGCAAGTATAGGAATAGTATGTTGCCATCTATTTGTACATCTACTCTTTTAAAATCCTTTTTTCCCCAGTACATGGCACATTTCAATAAAAGCAACTTACCCTGACTGGGTATATTCCTGCATCACAGAAGCTACTCTCTGCACCAGCTGAGCTGTGGGAATGGGTTCTTGGTAAACAAGATAGTATTGCTGAGCAAGTTTTCGAGCTCTGTGCACAAGCACTCTAACAAGCAAAAAATAAGATTTAATTAAAATTAAGACACTCTATTACCTAAAGACTCATTTTTCTATAGTTATATACCTACAGCACAAGTTTAACATGTGTCTCTTCAATAGCAGCTGTCAATTCAAATACCACATGTGTTCAGCATCACAGAGGAGCTGAGCAATAGAGACAGACAAGAACAGGGAAAGGAGGAAATGAGGGATTAGGGTACCAGTCAGTTTAACAGATTTAACGTTCAAAATGAGAGCTCTATCTCCCTCCGTGGCTTCTTCACGATTGTCTCCCTTACCCTAAAGGCAGCCTGTCTTTTTATATCTCACTCCAGCCAACACATACATGTGCACACACATGAACACACGAGCACACAAGATTCTGGGCATATTTTTCTCACTGACTCAATCTTTTCCACAGATCACCTTAATCTCTCTGCCTGCACTGCAAAGAGTACCCTTCAGAGATTAAGAAATAATAAGAAACTACTTATAACTTGAAAAATGTAAAATGTGTCAAAAGATACTAAGAATACACTATACAACAATCAAATACATTAACAAGACAAATAGGATTTATTCTTCCCTGTTCATGTACTACTGATCGGAAATATGCACACTATCCCTCTGTACAGTACTCATGTCCCATCCCTCTCAGTGTATTCTATCAGTGACAGCCCATTGTAGTATCCCCTCTGGATGGCGGTAAGAGAATCCACTGCAGTGAAGCCTGATCTGATAACATTCCAGTTAACCTGTTGCTTTTTCTGACTCATTAAAGTGAAAGTTTGACTCTACCTATCTTGCTCCATAAAATCATGAGTAATTAAATAGTACTATTTTTACTTGTTAAATGAAAAACATAGAAAGCTGTCAATCTCCTTCAACTTGCTGGTACCCTGATTTAACAGGATTTTTTTTCCCCTGTGAAATATAACAGGAGGGATTATGAGCATCTGGATCCTGGTTGGCTGCCACACTCAGCAACTTCCAGGGGCCTTTGAGAATTGTGTTCCTTTGCTCAGAATAAAGAGGCTAACTCTAGGTGGTGATGTTTTCTTTTGTTGCCTGATACTTTTAAAAATATAGTTTATTATAACATGTGTTTCTTTTATTATTTTTAAAGTGCACTAAAGAACACTAAAGCTGTTGATGCCCAGTCCTTGGATAGCAGAAAAGGAACAGTGATCAGAAGTCCACTTAACAGAGATAAGAGGAGTAAGTACTATATCTATCTCCTCTTTTAGAACAGAGAGGAATTGAGTCATTATCCTTAGAGCAGCAATCCCCAACCTTTTTAGCACGAGGGAACAGTTTCATGGAAGACAATTTTTCGACAGACCAGCGGTGGGACGGGGGGTGCTGTGGAGCTCAGGCAGTGATGCTGGACTGTTTCCTAACAGGCCACAGACCGGTACCAGGCCATGCCCGGGGGTTGGGGACTGCATCCTTAAAGTAACCCATACAGGCAAGCTAAATTCAGCTGTCAAAGGAGCTGCTATTGTCAAACATAGCACACAAAAAGCAGAGTTGTAAGACTAAAGGAAAACAAAAATATCCCTTGATTTTTCTCCTGAAAGTACAGATTACAATCAAGTCATGAAATGGTGAGAAAACTGTAAATAGTATAAAAGTACCTGTAATCTGGGCCCATGCCACTGTATACCAAACCTATATGCTTGGTAATTGGTTCCACTTTGTGTACGCTTCGCTCATCATACAGAATGGATTTCTGTTTCTTCTCAGTTGCTAATACCACACCATTTGCAGCTTAAAAAAAAAAAACGACCTGAATGTTTAATTATTTAAAGACTATTTTAATAGCTTTCTAATTATGGATGCCTTAAGCCCAAACTCCTTTGTTATTTCCTCTAATTTATAAAGACTTTTCTTTTGGAGTCTTATATCAAAATTACCTAAGGAATTACCATTCAACACCAAATCAATTTTTCCCTCACTGGTCACTTACAGTGCACTAAAAAAAAAAAAAAAAAAAAAAAAAATCCCTACAGCTAAAGGTACTATACAACTTTCCATAAAGTACTCTAGGATACCTGAGAGTTTACATGTCTTAAAATAATGGATTTCTATCTACTATTCCTATAACATAAAATTTAAAATAAATGATATAGATTTTTATTAAGGGGTACTGGGATATGAAACAATTACAATATCTTTAGACTGTATTTTATAATTAGCCTTTTCTAAATTATAGGAAAGATAAAAACTACCAGAGAGCATTGCTATAATCAATGGGGAAAAAAAAGAATACTCAGTTTTCTGAATGGGAAAGACAATAACCTAAAGAAGTTATCTTTACTTTGAAAAATTTTCTTTAAACTTCAAAACATTGTAAATCAATAAAAAGGACAGTTAAAAATTATGCTGTCACAGCTCTAGGAATTACTGATCAATTTCAAAAAATTAGGATAACTATTAGCAGGCATCTGAAATGAATGAAGCATTTAATTACCTTTAATTCCCACTGAAGGGGCTCCTCCAGCTACAGCAGCCAAAGCATATTCAATCTGAACAAGTTTACCAGATGGGCTTAAAAAGAAACACAGGTATTTGCTAAGTTCACATATCATCAAATATTTATTACAGGAACATCTCTGAGTGAAGGCAGATATATAGGTCCAATCCCGTTAATCAAATCCCCAGGAATAGCTGGCCTTTAAAATCTATCATGAAGTTGTACAGACACTAAGTTTACAAGGCAATTTGAACATATTCAGAGTGGAGCACTAATTTCTCTCTCCTTTGGTGGTTTTTTGTCTGCCACTTGGAGCAGCATTACTGCTGCCTCTTTCACTGTTTACCAACCTTGTGACTTTAGGCAAGTCACTTAGCTTTCTTTGTTTTCTCATCTGTAAAATGGGAATTATAGTACTATAGCATTAACAGTTCCAGTTGACCCTTGATATCCGCGGGTTCTGCCTGTGGGCCAACTGCAGGGCTTGAGTATCTGGATTTTGTTATCCATGGGGGTCCTGGAATCAATCCCCTGTGGATACTGAGGGATAACTGTACCTATTTCAAAGTTTTGCTGTGATGACTAAATGAAGTAATGTCTACAAAAGTTTCTACCACAAAACTAGCAATAAGCAAACACTGAACGGTAATGTTATTAAATACATGTATGTGTCTTTTAAAAACCAAACAGCAGCATATATTCCATGTGGAGAGCTTTTAGAAAGTAGCCGTGGTCTAAGATGTAAGACCTAGATAATCATTCACAACAAAGTACCTCTATGTAGTATAAAACTATATCTGGGAGCCATTATTAGATGGTTATACTTAACAGATCTGGTTCCATGGGTTTGGTAGCCAAATACTAGTCCCAAACTGGCCTTTTAGGTTATACTTTATTTCAACCTAGTAGTTGAATTAGAATCATTATAAACATCACAGTCCAACCTTCTTACTTTATAAAGAAAAAGTCCTTCAATGAAAGTAATCTGTCCAAAGTGACGCAGCTAGGTCCCTATCAACTGTCTACTACTGAAAAGATAATCTGAAATTTCAGAAGGCCACCCATTTTCTCTTCATACAATTATGAATACTTCCTTTGTCACTCAAGTTTGAACTCACACCATCCCACCTTGCTCCAGACACATAGACTATTCTCAGACTTCGAAAACCTTTTAGGCAAGTGAATCCCTCTGTAATGCATTTCTCTATTGCCTGGTGAACTGCTTCCTGGTCATCCTTCAATCGTTAGTAGAAATGTCATATCCTCAGGGAAGCTGCCGTGACCCCTCAGACTAGGATGAATCCCCAGTCATGCCTATGATGTCCCGTACTTCCTCTTTGGCTAACAGTCATATTTTAATTATCTTTACAATATTTATCTTCCTCAAAAAAGTGTAAGCTCTGATTCCAGCATATAACCTGGCACTAGGAATCCACAATCACTTAGATGATAGGGACACACCTAGACCAATTTAAGAAATAAACCTAAAGGTGACAGCTTAAAGACTTTTGACATAATTAGCTAACTTGAGCAGAATAGTATCCATTGGCGTTAAAATTTAAAAATTAGGCTGAACTTTTTTTTCCTTCAATGGTCACTATTTCAAGAATCATATCGTGACTTTCTGGGTCCATCCAGCTTTCAATTATTGTTCAATACCTAGTTCACATGACTCTAGGGAACATTTAAAGGTTCAAACTTAAGTTACCTTTTCTCTGCTCCCAGAGTCACCTGTACATATATGCTTTTACCACTGCCATCTTTCTGTGTGAAAGCTCACAAGAACCTGCTGAGCAACCAACCATCTTCGTATTCAATAATGTCACTACCACATTCCAGAGTGTCAGCATCTCTACCTGGGATAACTGAAAGAGCCTTATAACTAGCTTTCCTCTTTCTCACCCTTACTGCTACCCCCAGCCAGACTTACCTTTGTACCATGTCATCCCACTTAAATCGTGTAATAATTTCTTGGTTCATTTAAAATAAAAACTCCTTATTCTGGCCTACAAGGCCCTGCACTGGCCCTCACCACATTACCTCCTTGCTCATTGTACTCCAGCACATTGGCCTCATTTTAATTCCTTTAGAGCTCAAGCCTCTTCCCAGCTTCAGGGCTTTCACACATGCTGTTCCCTCTGTCCACAACTCTCCTTACTACTAAATTTGAAATAGCTGACTCCTTTTCATCTTCCAGTTTTAAAAATAACCCCCAAGCACAGGCCTTTCCTGACTACCCAATCTAAAGTTATGTTTCTTCTTTCACCCTATTCTTTTTAATAAAATTCCTAAGAAAACATTTTCCAGAACTCATTAGTAGACACCAATTTGTTTACTCATTTATTGTCAATATCCCCAACCAAATGTAACACACAAGAACATCTTTTTATCCTATCTAATCTCTAGTCACTTCTACCATTAATAATTTAATTCTGATTACAACAGTCTAGAAACAATTTTTTTCTTTTTATCTACAACAGAGTTGAATCCATCATGTTAAAAAACAAAAGTTTATTTTAACGAAGATATTGGTTATAAATCCCTGATGGTATATGGTTGTTTCATGTTTCAACCCCACTAGGATTACACTTTCTTAGAGATAAAGGACCACATTTGCTTTGTTCACAAATAACAGTGACTACCTTGCACATAGTATTTTGCCATTGTATATGAGACCTTTATTGCTGAATTAAATAAATTTCATTCAAAGGTTACCAAAAACAAACAAAAAACCCCTACAACTGTTACATACCCTCACTTGCTATTGAAAACTTCCAGTTTCTTATTGAAATTTCTTATTGAAAATATTTTTGGACTTCAAGAAGGGAACATGATGTAATGGAAAGCGTATTAATTTTTGTCATCAGAAAGAATTCAGTTTGAATGTCAACTCAACTACTCACCTGATGATCCCAGAAAAGTTATTTAATTTGTGCAAGCTGTGATTAGCTCATTTGTAAGATGCTGAGATAACATATCATACGTGGTTGTGGAAAGAGATGGAGTAGGTAAAGTTGTGCCTACACAGAAAGTACTCAACAACTAGAACTAGCCTGCCTTCAGCTGCCAGATAGGACGATATTTGAAGTAAATAGGGTATTACTGATCCTTAAAAAATATGGTCAAATCAGAATCCTTTCCTGGTCGATTTTTTAATTCTTCCACGATGGTTCACCTCAACTACATTTTGAAAAATACATATGACTTTAATCCCTGGTCTATTAATAGAAAAGCCTACAATCTTAAAGTAAACATACCCGCTCCACCACCTAAAAAAGGCCAAAACACAAATTATTGCCTATAGTTTAGGGCCCACAAAAAACTAACTGAATGATCAGAACTTACGTTTGTTTAGTCCTATGCTGCTGCTTTTTTTTTTTTTTTTTTTAAGAGACAGAATCTTGCTCTGTTTCCCACGCTGGGGTGCAGTGGCGGGATCAAAGCTCTCTGTAACCGCCAACTCCAGCCTGGGCTCAAGTGATCCTCCCACCTCATCCTCCAGAGGTGCTGGGACAGCAGTCGTGAGCTATTGCGCCGGCCCGTAAGCGTCTCATGCTAAGACGCGCATCGAAGAAACCGAAAGCGGAAAGTTTTGAAAGACACTAGTGCCAAACGGAGACCGAGACTCCGACCTAATTGTAAAACTAAGGGTTTTCCAAGAAAAAGAAACCCTACATATTTGACCAAGACTCCGAGTTTCAGAAACTCCCGCATCATGTCTACTCGGGCCAGGAAGAAAATCCCGGATTCTGAACGGGCCACCCAGAGACGGTTACTCCAAAACTGCCTTCTTTTATAGTTTCCAAAAAGAAAGCGAATCCCTAGCTAGGGGCCTCCCGGTCCCGCAGCCCCAAGTTCGCCCCAGATCCCTGAGGCCTCCCAGCACCGATACTCCCGGGCCCCCAGGCCAGTCCGGCAAATGACTTTGCAAAGCCGCATTTCCACCTCCATTCTATGTTGGACCCTACGGAAGCACCAAGCCAGATGTCAGGACGGAAAAAAACGAAGTCGACGGAGCTCCTGCTACCTCGGCCACGCGGAGGACCTCGGGGCCCCTTCCTTACCTGAATGTAGTCAGCGAAAAGCTGTACCCGCGCTCCGCCATCTTTACCCGGAGAGCTTAGCACATCCGGACACATGCGCACTGCGGCCAGTTTTTTTTTTCCCATTTCTCCGCCCCTCTCCTTTACTTTTCTCTCTCTCTCTCTGATTGGATAAAAGTCAGAGCCGCTCCAAGAGCATGCTGGGTATTGTGGTTCCAGGAGAAAGGTTTGCCCGACTCTGAGTCTGTGCGCATGCTCGAATTGGGGGCGGGATTCCCACAGGCCAGAGGTTGGAGAGCTGTGGGTGTCATTGTCCGGCGAGGAAAATGGCGCTGGCCATGCTGGTGCTGGTGGTTCCGCCATGGCCTGCCGCCCGAGGACTCCTCCGAAACTGTTGGGAGCTGCTACAGCGGAAGCTTCAGCAGAGTCGGCCAGGATTCCCCAGTCCTCCGTGGGGTAGGCAGAGAAGGTCTCGGCTGGGGAGGGGTTGGATGAAGACATCGTGGTAGACACAGATCACACTCTGCCCTCAGCCCGTTCTGACCCGCGGCTGCGTGTAGGGGATGTTCATGACATTCATTTACGTAGAAGAACATACGGCTGTTTTTATCCTCTCCCCTGGAAAAAAAAATCCTTCTTATGCCCCATTCGTACACAGTATGTAACCCAAGTGCCTTAGCTTGTGTCAGAGATAAATACAGCCAGCCATTAGTTAAAGTTCTGAAAACAGATTTTATTCAGTAACTATTACCGATAAGGCAAAGAGCTGAGTTCCATTCTGTTTTGCGCAGAGGTGATTTAAACGTTTTTAAGGGGAGAATGGGGGAGGTGGGTGCGGAGGCTCAAAGTTAAAGAAGTGAAATAGTACAAAGGGTCGGTCAGTGTAAATGTAATTAGCCAGCAGTGTCTGCTAGCTCATAATTACCGAAGTTAGAGTTCCAACATAAAGACTGGGAGACAGGCCCTTTCCTTCCTGACAATTAGATTTCAAAGGAATGACTCTCGGGTCCTTGAGTTGCAGGAGACGTATTTAGAACTTTAAGCCTTTTTTAGTAAATGCTCTAAGGAAGGGAGTTCAGGGGTCTGTCGTCCAGTGTGTGTTGGGCTGGAATAAAAAGGAAATTTTCTGGCAGCCTTGAGCTTTCTCAGGCAGGGTCCGAAGTCATCCTATAGACACGGCCTTACGCTGCTAGAACCAGTGCTAGAGTTTGGTCAGGTCTCTTAGTGCAGGGGTTTGGACAGAGTTGTCCTGTGAGGACAGTTCAGCAGTTATCACTTGGCATCAAGGCCTGCCACTCTGGATATGTGTTTTCTTTTGTTTGCAGTCCTCCCACCCCCTGATGCACACGGAATGCATTTTGTTGTCGACTGTGGTGGTAGTTGAGCCCTGTGCAGATAAATTCTGCTTGCTGTGTTTCCTTGGGGAACTAATTTTAAGTGGAAGTATTTTGAATGTTAAAACTGTCACTGTTTTGACATTTACATCCTACTCAATTTCTCAGTATCCCAAAAGTGATAGTACCCAGGCAGACTGAACAGAGATATATACTAAGAAAATATAATATATACCACTATATATACCAAGCAATGTGCTAAGTAACCTTTCTACATGTACTTCTGGGATAATCTTGACAACAATCCCATTAGATTTCTCCACTTTTCGTCTATGGTAGGTGAATGTCCAAAGGTCACGCAGGCAGTCCAGAGCCTTTATTGTTAACTACTGGGCTATATTTAGCAATACTTTTAGACATTGAAAAGGAATACCAGTTGTTAAGTTTTAGAAAACTTTGTGTACCTTTTACAGAGTTCCTCAAATCATGAAGTATTGCAAGTCTGAGGAATAGCAAGGCAAAGATAAGGGTATCTGTTTGATTTTATAAGCAACTTAGAAAAAAAAAGTGAAACTTTGATACTCACATAAATAATATACAAAGCAGTGATGAGCTAGCTCTTTTCTTTAGAGAACAGACAGAAACTAGGATTAAATATTGTGAAGAACTAAGTGACTTAAGAGGGCTACCAGGCTTATATGATAAAGGAGCTCACTCCGTTTGAGTATAATAAAAAAGGTTCAGTAGGTACTTATCTCAGTGCAGGTCACAGAGGTACATTTAGGGAATCTCAGTCTTAGATTTACTTGTAAATTAATTAGGTACTTACTGCCTACCAAGTAGAATGTAGACAATTGAGTGATTTTGTTGTTGTTTGTTTTGTTTATGTTCCAATCAAACTTTTATTCATACTACTAAACCCTTGAGTCCTGTATTTTATGAGGTGAGAAACTCTTGATAGAATTTCACTGATCTCATTTCCCAGCAGTTTCCACTAAGAAGAAATTCTATTTGTGTTTTTAAAAATTACCTGTTGTATGCGCTTTAGGATATTTTAATAGCTAAGGTTTCCTGTTAAATGTGTATTGGATTTAATATTCTAAATTATGTATACATCTCTATGTGTGTGTGTTTAATTGTTGACTGTTAAGGGAAATGATATCTGCAAATAATCATTTAGAAGGTAGAAACCAATTCTATATCTCCATGCTTTATTTTATAGGACCAGCATTAGCAGTCCAGGGTCCAGGCTTATTTACAGAGACAGCAAATGATGCAAGTGGAAGTAAGGAGAATTCCAGCCTGGATAGTATCTTTTGGATGGCAGCTCCCAAAAACAGACGCACCATTGAAGTTAACCGTTGTAGGAGAAGAAACCCTCGGAACCTTATTAAAGTTAAGGTAATGTGTTGATTTTGTGGGTGTGCTTTTCCTCAGGTCCACCACTGAATAGCCTCATGGTATATTCACACAGCCTATGGATATATTATTCTCAAATCTTATATGTCTGTTTTCTTCTGGCCTAAATTAAATACAATATTCTCATTATGTATGTATATTGTCCTCCAACCTAAATGTTAGAAACACAGTCAAGGAAGGAGTTTGGAGATTGGACAGAGAGCTAGGCTGTGAATAGCCTACATGACTTTTGAATTGTGAGCTGTATCAACCCTGAGCTGTGTGATTTTTGGACTACAAACGATAAACATCCCAACTATGGCAGAGCCTAGAATTAAAGTCAGAAGCAATAGGTATATTGATCTTGGGTGTTACTAGCCCTTACCTGTTCATTTTATTGTTTACCATGTAAAGACTGTGAAGGAAGACCTTGAGATAAGTAATAAAATAACTAACATCTGTTAAGTGTCTATTATGTATCTCAATGCTTTATGTGTATTATATCTCATCATCTCTTCACAACAACCCTCCAAAGCAAGTACCATGTTCTTCATTTTAAGGATGAAGAAAGCTAAGCAAATCACTAGGCAAAAAGAATTTGCCTGTGGTCACACAGTTATTAAGTGGTAGAGCCAGGGTTTGAGCCCTGGTGATCTAATTTTCTTTGTGTGCCCCTGTCCTCAGAATTCCATATTCCCCTCCTCCACTACATGGATGTACTGTCTGCGCTGGTCTAGTAAGAAGAAAAATTACAGTGTTTATTACCTCCAGTTGGTTAATATATGGCTTTAACAGCTATGATTTCAGTTACTGTTTACTTCATGGCATTCCATAGCAGCAGTACTGTACAGCTGAAACGCAACAGAATTGACTTTCATAAGCTTCCACATTCACCATTAAACCAAACCCTTAGAGTAGAACTTAAGCCAGAAGTATTATGAGTCATGGTTGGAGCTGAACTTAAATCTGGAACTGAAAAATATTTCATTACTTACGACTTAAAATAATTTATATAGTTTGGTCAAGAGGGCTTAAATGAGATCATGCCTTCCCTGATTGCATTTATTCTAAGGGAACAAAATAGCTCTTGTCCTGTGCGTTTATTTTTTTCCTTGAAAATTTTTTGCTACCTATAGTGCTGGGTGGTTTGATCATGAAAAGAAGACCAACTGACTGTGTATCTTTTCATACCTTTCTTTGGACGTGTGATCTAATTTCCAATATAGTGAAGTAAAATGAGACTATGGTTAGACCACTAATGTGCAAGGTTCTGTGTTTTCTTTCAGAAAATTCTTTTGTTATCTGTCTCATAAATGTTAGTATATTAATCTTATGAAATGTTTGAAGCTCCTTTCATGTTCCTGTTTATTATTTTTTCTTTATATTTCCTTTCAAATCTACCTTCATAGCATGTTGAAAAGTCTTTTAGAGGTTATAATTGTTTTATTTTATAGTTCAAGTTGGATAGACATATAAAAACTTATTACAATGTCCTCAAATTGTAATGTAAAAGAGTTTTCACACCATACACCAAACCTATATTCTGTATAGGAATTTGAATTACACTGTGATAAAGCAGAGGAAGCCAAATTGTAATGTTCTTATCATTTTGTTCCCTCCCCCCACCCCAGATAGTTTGAAAGTGAAAGTGAATTTTGTTTTTCCTTGGTGTCTTATTTAAGATTTTGACTGTATAAATGACCCCATCATGTTGATGGATTCTTTTTTAGATATTGAGTATTTGGAGTTGGGGGAAATAGAGGAGAATCTTTTTACATAAATATGACTGCTGTGTTTAGGTAAAAATGTACTAGATTCTAAGTTAGTAGACCTGGGTTCCAGTTCCAATTTTTCTACCGATTCAAACTCAGTGTTGCTTGTCCTCAGTTTCCTATTAAAGTGAAGTAGAACTAGATGGTATATGACCTCATATAGCCTGAACCTTCCGGAAAGTTAGAGTGTAAGCGTCCCTCCTGTCAGTGATTACTTATGTATATTGCCCCTTGTTAAAATATGTTTTTATTTGTTGTTTTAAAGAACAATATAGACACGTGTCCTGAATGCGGTCACCTGAAACTCAAACACATCCTTTGTGGCTATTGCTATGAGAAGGTGCGCAAGGAGACAGGAGAAATCCGACAACAGATAAAGAAACAAGAAGGAGGCCCTTTTAAGGCTCCCACCATAGAGACTGTGGTTCTGTACATGGGAGAGACACCATCTGAACGAGATCAGGGCAAGAGGATCATTGAACGAGCCAGGAAGCGACCATCCTGGTTCACCCAGAATTGACACCAAAGATGTTAAAAGAGGCTAACTTCACAGTAAAACATTTTTCCTAAAAGAAAGGAGGAGTCTTTGTTTTCATGTTGTTGTGTTTGTTTTTAAATCATCAATATAGTTTAAAACATTCTTTATAAGCAGTTTTATGTGGGATAATTTGAAGAGTATATTGTGAGTAAATTCTGAAAATGTTTATGCAAAGGCTCAATGGATTAATATATCTGTTTATTACATATAAGGTTTTAGTAAACATAGAATTCCAGGAAAAAAAATAAAAGATTTAAAATTCATAGCAAGAATTATGTGCTCTGGTTTTGTTTGTTAGTGAGTCTTTTTTTTAGACATCACCTTAACACAAATACTTTCATTTAAGTAACACACGAAAATAGGCTATTTGAATTCTTGGTATTGTTTTTTAAAGTGGTCGTTGTGACAGTAAGAAAAAGTTTTGTTCTGTTTTTTGTTTCAGCAAATTAAAATTGCCTTTGGAAGAATTCATTTTATATGGAGCATATTATGCTAATTTACTTATGATAGTAGTTCTTTACACTTTATCTTAAAATCACATTCAGAATATATTAGATAGCTTATGTTTTGGGAGAGATTTTTAGTAAAGACATCTGAGCAAATCTCAGTGTACCAAAATGTGCTAAGGATGTTGTCTTTGTATTTTCCTTCTAGCATGTCCTTTTAGTATATTTATTTTATGTTGTATCTTTTTTATCTCTTTGTAGCAATAGCCTTAACTTTCTAAAATTCATTTCTTATTTTCTTCTACTTCTCCCCTTCCTCTGTCTACCTTGAGCCCAGGGCTTGCTATTTTGTTTCCTTCCTCATGCAAAATTTAAAAAAGATGAGATAGCTAATTAAAGCACAGATAAGTAAGGGAGTTAAAGAGGAAAATTGGTAGACAAGATAAGGTAAAGCCCAGGGATGTATGTACAACAAAAATGCATACCACAATAACCTGAACACTTACTGTGTGGAATCCCAGTAAACAGCTCTTGCTTAGTTCAATTCAAGCAAAAAAAAATTGAGATTCCAGAATTATTAATAGTTATCTGCATGTTACTAAGGTGATCATCTATAGATAATTATTTTTAACTTCGACAAATTATACGTGTTATGTGTTGAACTTAAAATAGATGTGCTTGCAGTAAAATCAACGGTTCACGGACACTGAGGCTAACTACATACCTGAATATAGTCGACTGCCTACTCAGTATCATCAGTTGATAAGGAAGTTGCAAAGTGTACCTCCAGGTAACAAATTGTCCTCTGATGTTAGGGACTGAATGTGTTCTCCCAAAATTGATATGTTGAAATCCTAACCTCCAGTGTGATGGTATTTATTAGGAGGTGGGGCCTTGGGAGGTAATTGGGTAATGAGGGTGGAGTCTTCATGAATGGGATTGATGCCCTTATAAGAAGAGACACAGGACCTTGCTCTCTGATCTCTGGCATGTGAGGATCCAAAGAGAAGAAGGCCATTTGCAAGTCAGAAAGCAGATCTTCACCAGAACCAAATCTGCCATCACCTTGAGCTTGGACTTTCCAGCCTCGAGAACTGTAAGAAATTGTTTAAGCCACCCAGCCTGTGGTAATTTCTTACAGCAGCTCTAGCTAAGACAAAAGGGTGTATGTACAGGTAGACCTAGTGAGAGTATGTGGGCAGGGTCACTGTTTTCTGTTTAAATGCATCCCCAAATTAGCCAATTACTGGATAACAAAACCAGATGTCTAGGTCATGTCAGAAAGGCATGTCATAAAGGAGAGTGTTTATCACTTTTTAAGGAAGGAGTTGTCCCTTCAAAGTTAGCTTTATTATACATTTTGTCACTTTATACCTCCAGTTTTTACAATTGCAGAAACAGCATCATGAGTTTGAATTAAGCTGTTTATACAGCTGATTCATTCATGCTTTGAACATTAGAAATTAACTCCCTGTCCCTACTCGCCCCCTATAACATGAAGATGTTGAGACATTTTACTAGGCTGGTTTGGAGGGAATTGTCCTTGAATCTGGTATCCCACCTCTCCCTTTCAACCTGCGGGGAAATCCACAAAACCCATTGGTTCTACATTTAAAATGAACTTAGACTCTGACCACTTTTCACCTCCTGCTCTGCCACCACCCTAATCAGAGCCTCCATCGTCTTGTCTAAAATACTCAAGCGCCCCACCAACTGATCTTGCTTCTACCTTGGCCCTTGTGATCTATTCTCAACACAGCAGCCAGAATCCTTTCAAAACAGGTCAGGTCATGTCTCTCTGTTCCAACTCCTTTATTTGAAACCTTAATTCATGAAACACATGCACATACATACATGAAGATTTTTGCTTTATGCAATTTATACGTACTTTTTCTTGGTAAACCAAGAAACCAAGTATTTTAGGTGCACTGTGGCTGACCCCAATTTAAAGAAATTGTGATAGATCCTTTTAAAATATGAATGTTTTTCATAATTTGTGTGGTGTGACTTAAATTTAAGATTTCTTCAAGGAAGTACAAAGACTAGGGACCTATAGAACATTGGTGGTATGGGGATCGCTTCACAGAGAAGTATTTTCCTTTTTTTTAATAGTTTGTTAAAGATCGAGGGATTTATTTGTTTTATTTATTTTTTGTAGAGATGGAGTCTCACTATGTTGCCCAGGCTGGTCTTGAACTCCTGCCCTCAAGTGATCCTCCTATCTTGGCCTTCCAAAGTGCTGGGATTACAGGCGTGAGCAGAGAACTATTTTCTACCCCTGCCTCCACCCTCCCATTTGCAGTTGTATGTTTCAGGGACAGGATTTGCCCCTCAATATTTCTCAGTCTGTGCTAAGGTACTCTGCTATGAGTAGCGTGTTTCCTGGCACACACACAAACAGAGATGCTCTGTCTTCAACTGCAACTCTCATGGAGCAGTGTCATTTCATCGTCTATATTAGTGAATAACTTTTAAATCTGTGCCTCTGTGACCAGATGGTGTCTCTTCTAGCTGCTGTGCGTCACTGGTTTCTACGGAAAAGGGGTCAAGAACACAGTACCTAACGCAAATAGAGGGCATGTTCCCCAGTGCTCAGTGGGACACCATGACCCACTCTTTGCAGGGCTGCTCTTTACCTTATTAACAACACTCCTGGCTACGATCATGCCTTTGTGCTACTCTGCCCATGTTCCTCTGCTGTCCCTGTTGACCGCCTGTGCGTTCACCTCCACGTTTGTGAAGCCACTAGCGACTGTTAGGGATGCCATTTGGAGCAAGGAGGGAGGAAAACCAGAGGACCAATAGCTGGATCTCCTGGACCCTGGAATTCAAGCTCAGAGCCAGCTTGACGGTTTCAGCCTTGAAACCAGTGTCAGGAACTGCCAGAATTTACTAGGCATCACCGAGCAGCCTCACTAGGGGGCAGCAGGTGAATTGCACTGAGAGTCTTCTCAAATGAAATAATAAACCGTCAGGTCCATTAATGCTGGGGACATCATCTGTTTCCACCAAAGCCATCAGCCTGTGGCTAGCAGACAGGATTACTGCTGGGGGAGAAAGGGCCGTCTGCAACACCGCGTGAAGGCTGCTAACAAAATTGTGCCTCACCTATCCCTGCATCCAGGGCTTCTCGTCCCCCGCCCCATGGGGCAGTGTTGCTCTCTCAGTGTGCGCTCCTTGACCCTCTTCTCTTCCTCCCTTACACCTTTGGGTACAAGCAGCCTGTCTAATTATAAAGTCCTTTCCAAGAGCCATTTTTTCAGAATAAAAGCTTAGAATGCTACTGCCGTGTAGTTATTTCTCTAATATTCCCCAATATTAACATTTCAGTGGCTAAAAGGAAGCACCGATTTTCTCTGACATTCTTTTAATCCAGTAGTTCTCAGCTATGGGCATTCCCTTCACTCCCCCACGGGACATTTGGAAATATCTGGGGACATTTTTGGTTGTCACAACTGAGGATGGGGATAGGGGACTGGCGAGTACTACTGGCTTCTAGTGGGTAGAAGAGAGGGATGACACTCAGCATTTTCCTCTGTCACACTCAATAAAACTAATTTTATTCTGAATAAAATATGTGACATGAAAATATTTTGATTTTCTAGAAGTCTCCCTGTGCCATCTTATCTTTTCCATATTGTAAACTCTCAGTAAGGGCCCTCAGATCTACGCCTCCAGGTCGAATTTTCCTATTGCTCTCCAGACCCACGTTACAAATAATATGAGATTTCCACTAGAATGTCACGTAAGTGTCGAACACATCATAGCCTACCAAGTTTTCTAAATCCTTCCCCCCAGATTTGCTTCTCTGATAGCCTAGCTTGGTTCACTTATTTATTCAACGAATATGTCTAATATTTCTGTCCAGCTATAGCACACTCTGCTTGACTCATTGGCATTTCAGGGTTAGCACTTTGGAAACAGAACAGCTGACGCCCCTGCCCTTACTTGCTTCAGCCAAGCCTGTACCTCACCCAAACTTTCCCACCTTGACAAAAGTCAAGTTGCTCCCACAAAATGCTAGTCATTCTTGATTTCTCTGTTTTCTTCTCATCCCATGTAAATCCATAAGCAACTCCTTTTGGCTCTACCTGATGACATGTCCTCAGTCCTGAGTGACATTCAGTTTGGAGTGATAGGAAGGGATGCTGCAAGGAGAATGCAAGGAAGGTCAAGAATGGATCTGGGGAGACAGGCTGAGGGTTTCTGGCAGCAATCTAGGCTAGAGATGATGTAGCACAGACCAGAATGGGGGCTGAGGACAGACAGAGAACTAGAGGAAATTGAGATGTATATTTCAGAAACAGAATGGATAGGACTTGGTTGCAGGGATGTAAGAGAGAGGGAGACTATGGATAATTCCCAGGTTTCTAACTTGAGCAACAGAGGGGATGTGATTAGGAAGCCCGTGAGAGGTAAAGGCAAGTTGTGGAGGAAACTCAAGATACTCATTTTCTTTTCTTTTTTTTTTTATTTTAATAGATTTAGGGGGTACGAGTTGAATTCCATTACATGTATATATTGCATGTGGTGAAGTCTGAAGATACCCATTTTGACAAGCTAGATTTGAAATACTTATTGGACATGCAAACTGAGACAGCAAGGAGGCTAATGGGTATGTGAGTACGTAAATTTGGAAACAGTCAGCAGATGGAGTGTATTTAAAGCCGTGGAAATGAATGAGATTATCCAGGGCAAGTACTCAAAAGAGAGAAGAAAACACTAAACTAAGCCCCGAGGAGAGGGAGCCTGTTGAGGAGGACGTCAGACGTGAGGATGTCGGGCATCGGACTGTCGTGCCACAGATCCCAGAAGAGGAGAGCATTTCAAGAAGAGGAAACCAGCCATTCTGTCAAATGCTGCTTGGGAGTGAAGTGAGATGAGGATAGCAAAGTACCCAACGATCGTGGCAAACGGAATTCACTTGCGAGATGACAAAAGCTTCTTCATTTCAGTGTTGGTGGCAGAAGCCAGATTGGAATGGGCTAAAAGATGTTTATTGAGGATGTGAGGGCAGCGCTCCTAGATAGCTCTTTCCAAAAATAGTTTTCTTCTGCAAGGAGGTAGAGAAATGAGCCGATAACTAGAGGATACGGGATGAAGGGGCCAAGTGTGTACGTGTGTGTGTGTGTGTGTGTGTGTGTGTGTGTTTGCACACATGATGTGCGCATTCACACTGCAAACTGAGAGATCATCATGTATTTATGCTGATGGGAATTATCCAGTAGAAAGGGAGGCTGTTGATAACACAAGGGAGAGAGAGAGAGAGGGAGAGAGAGAGAGATGGGGAGGGGGTCTTTAGTGAAGCTCTTTAATGAGAGATGGGCCCAAGGCTTGCTCTTATTGAAAGGAGCAATGCATCCTCTACTGTAACACCTGAGGGTTAAACCAAGAGGAAGACCTAGGGCAACACCCTAGAACCTTGATTCATTTTTATACTTTTCTGGAACATACCTAGAAGCCCGAGTCTGTGAATCTGCATTCACCAAAGCTCCATCTATATTTTTGTTTTTCCTGTTTTCCTGCCACTAGATTTAAATGAAGCAAATAATTCCATTCAGTCCAATGTATTGATGACTTAATGGTCGGTGTCATATGTCATGTGTTGTCCCAAAGGCTTAATGGTTATTTTTGCTGATATCATCTTCCAGAGTATAAAGACCAGGGACATCAAAGTGTGTACTTTGAGGTAACATAGGATGTGGTTTATAGGGGGCAAAAATTAGCAATAGGTAAGATAAATTCTTAGAAACTTTTTTAAAAATTACTTCCAGTAAACTTTCTCATTCAAAAACTATGAGATATTCATTAATATATATAAACTTTTAGCATTTTTAAAAGAAAATGTTTATTATTATAACATAATATATTCTTTACATTGAGTTCAAAATTATTTTTCTTCAATATGGTGGCATTCACTGAACACCTATTATATATCAGGCATTTTGCATATGTTATAAGTAATCCTTAAAATAACATTGTGAGGCAGGTAGTATTAATCACGGCCTCTGTTTATGGAGTGTTTATGACATATCAGGCACTGTGCTAAGAATTTTACACAAATTACTGTTGACCTAAAAGAAAAAAATGAGACAAAATTAATATAAGTAGAGAATTTATTTGGGCCAAGTTTGAGAGCTACAACCTGGGACCATAGATTCAAGTTGCCCTGAATAGATACTCCAATTAGCAACAGTTACAAGTGGGTTTTTAAAGGAAAAAGAAGAGGCAATTCCTACGTTTTTGTTTACCAAGGATTTACATTAAAAATCATAAGGGCTGGGTGCAGTGGCTCATGCCTGTAATCCTAGAACTCCGGGAGGCCGAGGCGGGTGCATCATTTGAGCTCAGGAGTTCAAGACCAGCCTGAGCAAGAGCGAGACCCTGTCTCTATTAAAAATAGAAAGAAATTAGCTGGACAATTAAAATATACACATAGAAAAAATTAGCCGGGCATGGTGACACATGCCTGTAGTCCCAGCTACTCGGGAGGCTGAGGCAGGAGGATCGCTTGAGCCCAGGAGTTTGAGGTTGCTGTGAGCTAGGCTGATGCCACGGCACTCTAGCCCAGGCAACAGAGCGAGACTCTGTCTCAAAAAAAAAAAATCATAAGCTATTGATTGGCTATACATTATTTTTCTATCCCAAATTCCAGAATCATGAGGATAAGGGGTGAAGCAGCAAATCAAAAGCAAAATGCCTTTAAACAATTGCACTTGGGCACGGGGCCATGACGGAAGTCCAACATGCATGTCTCTCTGGGCCTGATCAATTTTGCAGACCTCACATAGCTCAGACTGCTCCGAGTTATTTTTCCTTTCTCATTACTTATTAAAGTTTTATATAGCATGATAATGTAAAATTTTAACTGACATTTTTTCTGTGGTATTTTCTTGTACCTTTTGGCTTCCATCTGATTCAGAGATCTAGACCATTTTATTCATTTTCCCAAGGAAGGAAAATCAGAAAGGAGGTTGGAGGGGGAGAGAATGTCAAACTCCGAGCCTTTATGGGAGAAAGCGAAGAACTAAAATTTTGGGAAAATGATTGGGGAAAACTCATGTTTATTTAGTAGCGAGGCTTCCCTGCTCCAAGGACTAGATAAAAATGCCCTGGGCCAAAGGTGGGAGGGGGACCTGGATGAGGGCAGTGATAAGAGCAGGAGCCTGAGAAAGTTCCCGCCCTGCCCACCTCACCCTGCCCCAGACACTCTGCGCCCTGCAGGGAGGACTGGTGTCAAACTTCTTGGTTTGAGCCCAGGGAGGCAGAAAGACTCCTGA
>CAUYSK010046408.1:0-64169 GCA_963575035.1 Avahi laniger
CTTATCAAAGCTAAACCTAGATAACAAATGTCTTCTCTCCGGATGAAAAGCTGCTCAATGGCAAGTATCTTTCTTCTAAACCAGCATGGGAAACCTTTTGGTCATCTCTGCTCAGAAAACTTTGGTTAAAGGAATTCAGAGCTAAAGAATTCACCAATAAGCAGCCCTACTGTTCAATAAATACACTCTGCTATTAAGTCTAATATACAAATATGATAAAAGTTTGAAAACGGAACTTTGTTCCAGTGCTATATTGGCACTTAACATGGCTACTGATCATTCGTTTCCAAAGAAGTCATGTTATGCTCAAGTCTTTCAAAGATCAGATATGGTGTTTTGTTTTTTGTTTTTGTTTGGGGGTTAGGGGTACTATCTACAGGGAATACTTCAGAGCCAGAAACCATTTCCATTCTGGGCTAAGGTCCCTGGTCAAATCAGGAATGTTCTTCAGTGCTGCTGCTGAATGATCTGCTCCGGATGTGATTTCTCAGTTGCTCTGTAAGTTCAGGATTCTGTTGTTGTATCTGCTGAGCAAACTGCTGTCCCGCTTGGATGAGGCTTGACAGGTCAGTGAGGCCCCCAACTCCAGCAGCAGGTCCGCCAATGGCATTTGTCATCATTCCTGACATTAGCTGTTGAACTCGAGGGTTCTGCATTAAACTTGCTGCCATACTAATGAAGGCTGGATTATTTATCAAGCTATCCATGTCAAAGCTCAAGCCAGTTCCTGTAGGACTAGATACCTCTCTTAACTTCTGTTCTGCTGTTTTCAGGTTAGATTTATAGGAATCATTTTCAGGATCAAGATCTAATGCCTTTGGATAACTTGTAACTGCTTCTTCAAATTTATTCATAGCAGTGAGGGCCAGCCCCATTCTCCCATACGCCTTGCTGTACTTTGAATCAATTGCTATTGCTTTTTCACAATCCTTTATTGCATCTGTATAGTGACCTAATTTGCTTTGAGCAGCAGCCCTGTTGCAATAGTAAACCGCATTATTGGGATCCAACTCTTATCGCCTGTGTGTAACAATCCACTGCAGCAGCATAATTTTCTTCTTTCATGTGGTTATTGCCTTCATCTTTTAATTGGTCAGCTTTTCCCACATCTTCAGGCACTGAGTTTGAGAGGGGCAGAACATCATTCTTACAGAAGGAATTGGTGAACATTTCTGTCAAAGGCTGTGAAACTGCTAGGTGTGTATCTTCTGAGCTGATCTTAAAAACTGTCTCCAAGCACTGAATTGCAACTTCCAAACTTTCTTGCTCATCCGAAGTATAAGCATCCATTTGACTTTGTTCCCGTAAGAAATGAATAACTGCATAAACTAAGTGCTTGATAGATGACATTTTAGAAGCTTAAACTCTTTTCCAGGCAAGAGCACGCGAAACGACGGCCGAGGGCGCGGGCGTGGGAAGCCAGTCCGCTCGCCCCTTCCTCCTCAGGGCTTGAGCTGGTTCAGGATCGCGGCCGCCCAAACTTCCCCGGCTCCCACGCCGCCTCCCCCTCAGCCCACCAGGCTGCACGCTCTTCTCAGCCGGCTGACAGAAGAAAATCTTTTGTAAGCTAAGCAAAAACAAAAAACCTCTAACCAAAATTATAATGCAAATATAGTAGAAAAATATTGCAGTCAAAATGACAAAGTATCAGTGCTACTTTATCATTCAAGGCGCATACAAATGGGAAGAAAACCTAAGCAAATTCCTTGAGTTTGTTATATTGGTGCTTTGAGGGTCTATATAAGTAAGTTTGACAAAATTAATTAAAACTATTTGGTAATTACAGGTTTCGATTTTTAGGTTAATATCTTTTTTTTTTCTTCTTCCTCCACTTTGGCCAGATTTTTTTTTCTTTTTGGGTTAATATCTTTTATCTGAAGACATATACATTTGCAGTAAAAATGAACCAGTAATTAAGGCAAAGACCAAATGGATCAACTTTGGTCATTAGATGTTTTTCTATAAATATATATATATTATTCAGTAATTAAAAGCGAAAAAGTCTTTTTGCCTGTTTTAGGAGGCACGTATATACATCATGTATATTCTGGCCTGTAGTATTTGCCTTAAGTAAGTTTATGAAAGGTTAATATGGGAAGCAAAGTCTCAAGAAGGTGGCCTGTTCAGGAATTTTCTGCACTAGCTGTGCAGAGGAGCCAGGAAACTAGCGCTGCTCTGGTGTTAATCGCAGGAGCCACCAGCAGCCGTGGGGCGCCGCCCGCATAACATGAGCACAGGTGGTTCGTGACAAACATTACTAGCATGTTCAATGGCATAATGTTCTGGCGCTGTATTCTGAATGACATTAATTTATTAAGTAAATTGTATATAAGTATATATGAAAGGTAACAAAAAGTTCACAGTAGTATAAAAAGTTTCAAGAAATACTAGAGAAGTGCATAGTTGCTAAAAGATCTATTTGTACATTGAAAGTTTATTTTGCTCCTAAATTTGACACGGCTAATTAAATAAATTACCAGAGCAGTCTAGAATTCTTCCTTCTCTCTCGGCCTCCACACATCCTGCAGTGGTCAGCATTTACAAATTAATTGGTAAATGAATGAAAGCAAAATATGGTCCTTTAGAAAAGATTTTTATTTTCTTGAAACACAGACATAACTGACATTTGTGCACTGCATAGGGCAGGTTAAGACATATCAGAAATGGATTACAATTTGCGTGTTACAATATTGATAAACATGATGACAGGTCTGATGTTTCCCCAATTATCTTTGAAAACTTATTTACTATTAAAATACCACAGCATACTAGTTAAACTGGCAAGTTTACTTCTCATTTTAAAGGGTAAGACTGATTTGGATCAGTCAAAAACCAATGCACAAACCACTGTCGAAATGTAATATAATACCTTATCTAGCATCACTCAAGAATGAAGCATTCTACCTAATTGTGTTTTAGTCAAATAACAGTTTTCCTTCTAAAGTCTAAAATTGCTATTTTAACTACTCTGGATGGACTAATGTGTAACATGCCTTCTTAAACTTTAAAATAGACCATGCAGAGTGTAACAATGTTCTTTTATTAATATTCCTCATTAGGAATATGAAACACTTACTTTTCTAGTATAACCAAATATCCTAAAAGTTTACTAAGACGGGTCTTTGCCCTACTATCGATAACCCAATATGGCTATATTTTTAAAACTGTCAACTTATTAATTATTTTTTTGGTCACATTTAATTGTCAGCTGTTAGTTTCATTAAATATGTTTTCTGTTACTGTTCTTACCTCCTTTAATATAAAAGTTAGGGTACAGCAACAAAACTACATAAACCTTTGATGAACTGATGGTTCTCTCAAGGAAGGTCATTCCTTTGCCTCTGCAGTTTACAGAAGATTATATATTGAGCAAGGAAGGAACTGAAGGAGGGAAATTTGGAGAGCAATGTGTTTACAGATAGTGATCAGATTACTATCACAACTGACCTTAAATTTGTAGGATTTCATCTGCTTTAGGCTGGGAAACCAGAAAACTAAGCTATTTAAAACTACTTGTAAAGTAAGATCAGCTATGAAGAAGGGTGGGCTATAATACTACAGTAAACTGCAGGAGCATTCAAGCATGAGTATTTCACAGCTGAGCATTTACATGTTTTTGCCGCACACAGTTTCAGTTTGCTTGTTTCTCATTTTTCTTTTTATTTCTCTGCCATAGTTTAGGGTTTTGGCATGTGATCTCTCACTAAGAAAAGTGGTACCGCACCATTATTTTATTAGCTATAAATAAACCACTGAATAATATTAAATAGTAATGAAAGGAGTTTTGCAACTACTTTCTTTCAACTGAAAGTATAAGGATCAAATTTAAGTGTTTTCTTGAGGAAAAAAACAGTAAAAAAACCGAAAAAAACAAAGACTTTCATCTAGGAAATAAGTAGTACTATTCAAAAATGTCAATTCATAGAAATGTTAGAAACCTATTCCTTTTGTGACCTTTTCAGATTTGATTTAAGGTATCTTAACATGTCCCTGGTGGTCTAGCGGTTAGGATGAAGTGACCTCCCACCACTGTGGCCTGCGTTTTTTAATTAAAAGAAAACTTGAATAACTTTTCAATAATTTTATTGAATTTGAGATAATGATTGAACTTATATTTTTATTTTTATTAAATTGTTGTCAGTGCTAAACCTGTCAATGTAGGTTTTGGTTAATAGGAAACCAGTATCTACTATGATCTATCAGTAGATTTTTTTGTATACAAACTAAAGATAATTTAGTTAAGTTTTTAGAAAACTAATATAACAGTTTTTCTTTAAAGTTTTCATAATTTTCACTTTAAAAATGTAAACTATCTCATATAAGGAAACTGGAACTCAAGACTAATGTAACAAAACCATTTTCAGGAAATTTCCTAATGCTTTGCATTTTTTTCCATATATCCTATGCATCATTAGCATAGTAAATTATGTTAAATATCCTGTTGGCATTCATTATATTAAAAAAAATTAATGTATCAGTGAAAAAAATAAAAGCACATTTTGAACATCTGTGCTCCATTTATGAACATATATTGTAGGTGGAAATTTCCATCATTCAATATTCATTAAATATTTATTAAATGCAGTGAGCAAAGTGCATTCTATACTTAGTAAATGGTGAACATTAATGAGCCACAGCCTATTCAGTATGTATTGTTACTGAAGATAATATATATCACAATTTAAAGATAACTTTCTATTTCATTATTGCATTTTCATATTTTACTATCACTTATGTACAGATAGATTAGATGATTTTTCCTTTTGAAACTCTGAATTTCTAGGTATCTGAAGAATACTGAACTCAAAACATTCCATTGGTAATTACAATATTTTTGATTCAAATAGAAAGCTACCTCTGTACGTTTTTAAAAAAACCCCAAAAACAGAAAAATCAATGCTTTTACAATCTTATCTAATTGAGCATCAATATTATGATAAGATTTTTAAAATGACTTGAGCCTGTGCATATAAGGCATTTATGTTATATTATGACCTTGCATTCCATAATACAAGTGATTACATACTGAATATCCATGAACCAATTATAAATCATAAAGCGTCTCAAGAATACTAGCCATTGACCAGGCTTGTGTTTCACAGCTAAAAGGACAGTATTGGCCATTCTCATTGGTCAATTCTGGAAGTCCTTTCCAAGGAGATCTGAAAGAAAGAAAAGACATTTTATGAGATATAATCTAATACATATTAACAGAATAGGCAAGACCTGTTGATTTTTACCTTCTAGTATAGAAAACAATCATATATAGTCATTTGCTAAATAAAACAATATCCTCAAGATGCACATATAAAGAATTTAAACTGAAATAATTCTTTCATATTCTATGTTAGGGATTTAAGACTTACAACTACAAAGGAATCCTTTCATGTATTAAAATCATAGAAGAAACCATCATTAAAAGCAATATATAAATATGGAGACAAATACCTTCTCAGGCATAATTTTATTCCTTTTGGAGTATGTTCATGAGACTAAAATTGTAATTATGCAGGCATATTATGTGGGATCTTGGTAAGACTATAAAACTAAATGAAGTAATGAAAAAACACTAAGAACTATGATTAGGAAAAAAATGTTATTCTAGAGTACTTTCTACTTAAAAAAGCCAATTTCTCATTCTACTGAATAAATTTAGTATTTATTATGCATTTATTATGTTCTAATACCAAGCACTTTATCTATACTATCTCATTTAATGTTCCTAGTAACCTTATAATGTAGGTACCATAATTATTCCTATCTGTAGAGAGGTAACAGAGATTTACAGAGGTCAAATAACTTGTTCCAAGTCTATCAGAATATAGCATTAGAATATCAAACTTATTCTTAATTTCAATATAATCCCTTAAATATGAAATGTAAATTCATAAAAACCAAAAATACAGAAATCTGTAATGTTTCTTTTTTAAGTTGGGTTGTGGGAACATATTTGTTTCATTATTAATGCTATTTGTAACTCAGGGCTATGTTACATATACTCTTCTATAGTTTCCAAATATTTCACAGTAAAAATCGAAAAAAAATAATTCTACTGGATAAAT
The DNA here is from genome assembly GCA_963575035.1 of Avahi laniger. Taxonomy (NCBI): domain Eukaryota; kingdom Metazoa; phylum Chordata; class Mammalia; order Primates; family Indriidae; genus Avahi; species Avahi laniger. The sequence goes on from CAUYSK010046408.1 coordinate 6,063, forward strand.
ATAGGATATTTTAGATAATAATAACATCGGCTGGGTACCACATTTAAAAAAACTGTCATAGAGAAATGAAAAATATAGAAAACATTTGTTTCTAAGTATTCAAGCCACCTCAGACTAAAATGCCAAATTTCTGATGTTGGATACCTGGGTACTTGCAATGGGCCGAGTTGTGTCCCCTTCTTAGAATTCATATGTTGAAGCCCTAACCCCCAGTACCTCAGAATGTGAATCTATTTGGAAACAGGGTCATTGCAGATGTAATTAGTTAAGATAAGGTCATACTGGAGTAGGGTGGGCCCTAATCCAAGATAACCACTGTCCTTTTAAACAGGAGAAATCTGGACACAGACATGCACAGAGTGCCACATGGAGATGGGAGTTTTGCTGCCACAAGCCAAGAACTACCAGCAGCAAGGAAAGAAGGCTGGGAGAGATCCTTCCCCAGCACGTTCAGAGGGAGCGTGGCCCTGCCTCTGCCTTGATTTCAGATTTCTGGCCTCCAGAACTGTGAGACAATATTCTGTTTAACGATTTCCGTTGTTTGTCACTCAGTTTGTGGTGCTTTGTTATGGCAGCCCCAGCAAACTAATATACTACCAAAATTAAGGAACAAAACAAGGTTATAAAACCACTAATATGCTGCTCATAATTAGATCTGGACACAACAGGGAACATACCCATACTATTATAAGGATTTCCCCATTCCTAAAGTCATTAGGTAGGACACAGCAAGGTAGGTCACCACAACTGGGGAGGAGGAGAGAAGGGTAACAGGTAGCACGGAGTGGGATATCAGAGCCCAAGAGGTCTGAGGACGGAGCTCACACCAAGCACTCAGGGCAAGGGTGGGCCACAGTAGGTGATCAGGGCCCAGGTGGCACAAGAAGGGCATCCGCCCCCGGAGGTGGCCTCGTGTGGGGCATTAGGCCCAAACAGGCTGAGCAGAGTCCATGCAGTGGTGACAGCCCAGTGTGGGAAGTAGGTTGCTCACTGTTGGAAAAGAGAATTACAATATGGGAAATTAGAATTAAATACTGAGCAACAGGTTGGAACTGGTGTGAATTCAGGTTTTCAATATATAGAAGAGAGACAGAACTACATAGAAATGAAGACATGTGTGCATGCACATATGTATGTGTATGTAATATATACGTTCCTTAGTTCTACCCACTGGGGGGCATAGAATATGCCAAGTGTCCACATCTGGCTTCTAACTAATATTTGTCACTATAAAGAACCAGGGCTCCTTCTTGCCTCTGAATTAAAAAAAAAAAAAAAAAAAAGAAACCAGGGCTCCCTAGAGAAGTGCCCAGTTCCAGGGCTGTGGTCATGAACGTAAAAGATAAACCTAGAACATCTTGCTGAGCCAGAGAGCAAGGACTTCTATATGTGACAAACAGGAAGTAGTGTGGACAGAATTTCTTTCCTGTCTGATACAACCAAAGAACTAGACAGGCTGAGTGTGGTGGCTCATGCCTATAATCCTAGCACTTTGGGAGGCTGAGGTGGGGGGAATCGCATGAGGCCATGAGTTTGAGACCAGCCTGGGCAACATAGCAAGAATTCTGTCTCTACAAAGTAAAAAAAAAAATTAGCTGGGTGTGGTGGCACACTCCCACAGCTATTTGGGAGGCTGAGGTCGGAGAACTGCTTGAGCCCAAGAGTTCGAGTCTACAGTGAGCTATGATTACACTGCTGCACTCCAGCCTGGATGACAGAACAAGACCCTATCTCTAAAAAAAAAAAAAAAAAAAAGGGACAAGTATATGAAGCAATAATTTTTAAGACATTAAATAGGCAATGAAGAACAGTGATCCCTGAAAATGAGAAACGAATGAAGCAAGCCATATGATTGCTACACTTTACTGTCTTGAGAGAGTTTCCAGGGTTTGGTACAGGGAGGGGAATGCAAATGGAGCCTCCTTGAGTTGAACTGAGAATCTAGGAAGACTAAGGCAGGTACAGTTTGCAGGACAGAGTTCTGGAGAGGAGGGAGCTGTGCCAAGAAAGAACTCTGAAGATATGCAAAGCGTCCCACTCAAGTATTTGTAGTGTACCGATTAACGAATTCATAGGAGAGAACTACTCAAGAATGAAGAGAGAACCAGCCAAAAGGATTAGATGAAGCAGTACATGACACTTCCTTGTTCCCACCAGCCAGATTTGAAAACTTCTTAATTTTAGGGAGATAGCGTAGAGAACTTAGATGGGTCTTGACTCATTAGTAGAGAATAATTAGTCCTAGACTATATGCTGTTCTGGTCAGGCCTAACCAAGCTTAAAATCAAGACCTGAAAGGATTAAACTGTTTCCAAGAAGTTTAACTGCATTCTAAAATAAAGCTCAAGAATATTTACAGAAATACAAAAAAATCCAGCATCCAACAGGGTAAAATTTGTATCTGGTATCTAATAAAAAAAAATACTAGGCAAAGAAGCAGGAGAATGTGACCCATAATAAAGAGAATAAGCATAAGCAAAACCAATCCAGAAATGAATCAGCGGGCAAGTACACCAAAACAGCTACTGTAACTATGCTCCATATGTTCTTAACATTAAGCAGAGATATGTTAGAGATGAAAAAGACCGAGATAAAACTTCAGGAAATCAAACTACAATGTGTGAAATGAAAAACACACTGGATGGAATTGACGGCAGATGAGACATAAGAACGATAGCAGATTTCTTGTCAGAAGAATGCAAGAACTTTAAAGCACAGAAAGAAAGAAACTTGTCAACCCTGAATTCCATACACAGTGAAATTATCTTAAAAATGAAGACAAAAACTTTTCACACTTACATGAATTGAAAGAATTTATCATAAGGAGGCCCACACTACAAGACATGATAGAAGAAGTCCTTCAGGCAGAAGGAAAATGATACCAGATGAAAATATGGATAATCATAAAGATATGAAAAGCACTAAAAATGGCAACTAAGTAACTATGTAAGACTTTTTTCTGTATTATTTAAATATCCTTAAAAGGTAACTGTGCTTAAACAAAAATAGCAAGATTGTAGTGTGGGGGTTATAACATATGTAAAAGCAAGATGGATGACAATAATAGCACAAAGGCCTTGCGAGGAGAAATGGAACTATACTATTTTAAGGATCTTATACTATACTTGGTGTATTTTTTGAAGATAAAACATAAGGTAAAGATGTATACTATAAACCTAATCTAACCTTAAAAAAACAAAATAAGAATTATAGCTAATTAGCCAAGAAAGAAGATAAAATGGAGTAAAAAAATATTGAAAAGAAGTACAAAAAGAGGAAAAGGCTAACAAAGAACAGTTAGGATGAACAGAAAACAAATAGATTTAATTGTAAATGGTCTAAATGCTGCGAGGGCAGAGATCATCAGGCTGCAATAGGCGAGCAAGACCCAATCATATGCTTCTGTGTACAAGAAACCCACTTTAAATACAAAGACACAAATAGGTTAAAAATAAAAACATGGAAAAGTAGATACTGTGGTAACAACTAATCAAAAGAAATCTGGAATGATTCTATTAATACCAAACATGGTAGATTTTAAAGCAGAGAAATATTACCAGTAATAAGGAAGGCCATTTTATATCCACAAAGGGGGTCAATTCATCAAGAGAACATAACCTTAAACATTTACATACCTAATAATACGGTTTCAAAATACATGAGGCGAAGTTAATATATCTACATAGAGAAATAGACAATTACAGTAGGAGATTTCAATACTCCTCCACCTACAATTTATAGAACAACTAGACAGAAAATTCCTAGGAAATTTGAACAACACTATAAACCAACTTGACCCAATGACATTTATGGAATATTCCACCCAATGACAGCAGAATACACATTCTTTTCAATTGCAAATAGTTATCCAGATAGAACATATTCTGAGCCATAAAACAACTATCAATAAATTTAGAAGGATTAGAGTCATACACAGTATATTCCCTGACCATAATGGAGTTAATTTTGAGAAAATTAACAGGACATCTCTGGAAAATCCACAAATGTTTGAAAACTAAATAACACTGTTCTAAATTACCTAAGGGTTAAAGAAGAAATAAAAAGTGAAAACAGTATTATCAACTGAATGAAAATAAAAACACGACATATCAGAAGCTGTGGGACGCTACTAATTTAGTATTCAGTGGGGGATTTGTAGCATATAGCACCTATACTGGAAGAGAACAAAAGTATTAAATCAATGACCTCAATTTCTACCTTAAGAAACTAGAAAATGAAGAACAAATTAAACCCAAAGTAAGCAGAAGAAAGGGAATAATAAAGGGTGGAGTAGTAATCAATGAATAAAAAACAGGAAAACAACAGAGAAACATCAATGAAATCAAAAGCTGGTTCTTTAAGAAGATATATAAAATTGATAAAGTTCTAACCAAGCAGATCAGAGAAAAAGGAGAGAAAATACAAAGGATCAATATCAAGAAGGAGAATGGTGACGTCACTACAGGTTCTTTAGATAATTAAAAGATGAATAATTCACTTTTGATAAAACCAGTTGCTACAAGTATTTTTGATCTATCTTCTCATGCAAGTTCAACAGCAACTAATGAGACAATATTATTCTCATTTTATAGATGATGAAATTGATTTCAGGGAGGTTAGATAACTTGCTTAAAGTCACATGTGAAGTAAGCAGCAAGGACAGAGTTTGAAATCTAATCTGAACTCGAGGCCCACACCTGAAGCTACTAAGCTATCAAAGTAGCACACAAGGGACAGTAATAAATAAAAATGGAAAGGTATTTTGAGAAAAGGTTGTGGAAACTGAGATATGTGGATTTCTTTCTGTAGGCAACAGGGAATTACTGACAATTTCCAAACATAAGATTAAAATTGTGAGAGTTATACTTCAACAAAATTAATCTGGTTTGGGGTAATGCGACAAGGTAGACAGAGAGGACACTGAAGTGTGAGGCCACTGCCTACTCCAGAGAGAGGTGCTGAGTTACAGACTGGGAAGTGGGAACAGAAAAAAAGGTGAGGTCTTAGAAGGTGGCAGAGAGAGAATCAAGTCTTGACAACTTATCTGGATGTTCTGAGGAGGTAATGAAGAAAAATTATAAAGTTTGAGCTTGGAGAACATGAATAATGGCAATACCATCACAGAAATGGAAACTATAGTGAGAAAAAAACGTGTGAGAAACATCTAAGGTAAGAAGTTCATCAGCTGAAAAGTAGAACTGAAGCTTGTGAAAGAGTCTGAAATTATCTGAATAAGTAAAGACATGAAATGAGATGAAATATACAGGAGGAGATATAAAATAGGAAAGAAAGGAATATGAAGGACAGATTTTTGGAGAATGAATATATTTAGGTGTTAGGAAGATAAGCCAGTAAAAAGTAAAAAGAACACAGCCTGGGGAGCCAGATTGCCTGGAGTTTACTAAGGGCTTGCCCAGATCACCTGCTATTTGACTTTGTACAGCTTACTCAACCTTTTTAGATAATTAATGATAGCTCATATCTGAGTTAGTATCTTGCCCATGTTACATGTATTAATATATTAATCCCCAAAACAATCCTAGCTTATCCATTATACAGATGAGGAAACTGAGGCTTAGAGAAGTAACTCCTTCATGGTCACATAAGATAAAAATAGTAGTAGCTATTTTATATGGCTATTTAGATTAAATGAGGGATTTTATATACATACATTTAGAACAATGCCTAGAACATAGTAAGCACTCAATAAATTTTATTATTACAGTTGTTACTGTTAATAGGTAAACAAGTCAAACCTAATGCCACAGACAGCATAAGGTTTTTCTGGAAAGCAGAAGAAACCAATAGCCAGGTCAAAGAAGAGCACCAGAAGGAAGTTGGGATCTTGGAAACAGATGGGATCTTGTTGAGGGGCTTCTCCAGAGTGGCGAGGGCAGAAGCAAGACTGAAGGTTGTAATCACTAAGTGGGTGGTCAGAAAGTAAAAGGAATTGGGAGGTTACTGCTATGGAAGTTTGTGCTGGAAAGACAATGACAGGACAAGGTTTGAGATAGTAACGGTACAAAGGCCCATTTTAAGATGGGCCAACACATTTTTTTTTTTTTTTTTTTTTTTTTGAGACAGAGTCTCACTCTGTTGCCCGGGCTGGAGTGCCGTGGCGTCAGCCTAGCTCACAGCAACCTCAAACTCCTGGGCTCAAGCGATCCTCCTGCCTCAGCCTCCCAAGTAGCTGGGACTACAGGCACGTGCCACTGTGCCCGGCTAATTTTTTCTATTTCCACTGTGCCCGGCTAATTTTTTCTATTTTTAGTTGTTTGGCCAATTTCTTTCTATTTATAGTAGAGACGGGGTCTCGTTCTTGCTCAGGCTCGTCTTGAACTCCTGAGCTCAAGCAATCCTCCCGCCTCCGCCTCCCAGAGTACTAGGATTACAGGCGTGAAACACCGCGCCCGGCCCAACAAATATCTTTGTAGCTTAAGAAGGAAAGATCGAAAGAGGATGATCACTAAAGCAAGGTCGGTCAGGGAACAGGTGTGAAGGGATGAGATCATAAGTAAAAGTGGAATGATCCCTGTAGTGCCAGATATTTGTACTTTTCATGGTCAAAAGGGAAGAAAGAGAAAATAAGTGCAAATAATGAGAATATTACAGGGCAATGATAAACAGAATATAAGAATGTGCACATCACATTCACTCAGATTCAATCTCTCGATGAGGTAGAAGAATCATGGTAGGGTTGGGTTTTCTATGACTACATTTAAGCTAATGGAGTCACACTTTGATACAGCATTCACGATGGTACAAGTCCCTTGTGTGCTTGCAAGACAGGAGATAAAATTATTCTGCTTATGCATAATTACTCTGAACAATAAGACATAGATATATTTAGGTATAAACTAGGATTTGAGAAATTAAGATAGCCTTTGACTGAATTTGTACCGTCTTATAAAGACACATAACTCTGACACTTGAGCTGCTAATAATTAAGACAAAGGAGGTGAGAAATGGTTCTTGAAATAACAGTCAAAAAGCAAACTTTGATATTTTAAGTAAAGCATTTCTGAAGATTATTTGCTGATGTATCTTTGAATCAATTAACTCAAAAGGCCCAGCCTGAGTACTTTGTTTTAATATCACCTTTACTAGTTTTATTTTTATTTTTTTTATTTAGCTTTTTTTTAAAACTTGCGTGGGGAGGTGGGGTGTCTTCCTGTGAGGACCGGAAAACCTACTAGACAAATTCTAAAAGAGCAGTAACACTACTAGTTTAATTTTTAAAAAATGTTTTGAATTAAAATTTTTTCCACTTATGTTTATTTTTTAAAAAGTACTTTTACTTTTTGTATCTATCCTGTGCTAACCATATCCAAAAATATCAGCTAAGTTTTAAAAATCAAAGACTGTTTCATATGTATAAATCATACAATATCAAGTCCTCAACTTCAAATAAACAACCTAAATAATCAAGGAAGGTGAAAATTGATAAGACTGGCTGTGTTAAAGAGCACAGGTTTCAAATTTCACTGGGATACCTAGGGATACAGAAATGAATTCTAAGGAAATTTTATTTATCTAACATCTAATAAGTTGACTAAACACTAGTTATGGAAATTACATGCCTCTGATGACTTACCTCTCAAGATGAACATAATGTCGGGAAAGAACGTTTTTAACCAAAAATATAGTGTTTGCATTAGTTTCCGGACCCATTAATCTGGAAAAATATAATTTTGCACGAAGAAAATACCCAATAGGCCACAGCCACTCCTAAAAAGATGTTTTAAAAGAAAAAAAAAGAACTATGAATATCTAAAATTATTTGAAAAATCATTTAAAATAAAAACTCAGAGGTAAAAAGTTAAATTCTTACAGGTCCTTGATGATAATTGAAGCCTTTAGCAAGATTGTAGTTGTCATTGTCTAACGCATTGTCATAAATTCCACAGTAAACCATATCACTGCAAAATGATTGAAGTTTAAGTTAAATAAAAGATCAGACATTATAAAAAGCATCAGAAAAATTTCAATAGCAAAGGTAAGAGAAATAATCAAATTATTCTGTCATACAATCTATAGAATAAGCTCAGCATTAGCACATGATCCATTTAAATTTCACTCAGTATATACTGAGTTCAGAGGACTTTAACAATGTGTTAGGGAATGATTAACAAATACTGGTTAATGAAAAAAAATAAGATATTCAGGCATCTTACCTTCAAGGAGTTAGCCTGACAGTAAATATTGGTTGGTTTAAAGTCAATTATTTCACTAGATCTTTAATATATGTACAATAATTAAAATATACATAGAATGATTTGAATTAATAAACATGCTTCTCCATGAACTTATTGTAAAATTAAAATTGGTGTATTATCTGATTAAAAACAGCAATTTTGATATACACATTGCTATAATACACAGAATTTATAATATATAAACATATATATAATGTTTAAACAATATTACAAACTTACTGCAACAGATTATACAAGACATTTATCTATACTCCATTTAATTAAATTGATACTTTTTTTTAGTGAAGTAGAATTGGCTGTATGAGTCAGCTTTAACTGTAGGTTTTAGTTTTGACCAGTGGTTCTTAACTCCTCTGAAAATGTGGAGAACATTTCAGAATGTAGATAAGAATACACATATAAAATTTTGCATCTCGAGACTGAAATGTGTACGAAGTAGGAAAAAATCTACAAAAGTTTTGGAGGGATGGGGTCCTGTTATCTATTGACATAGAACAAATTAATGATGAGTATCAAGCTTTCAGGAAAAACAGTTGAAGAAAAATAGGTCATTAGAAACTCAAGAAAAAATAGAAGTTGGAAAAGACAAGAAATATGGCATAGACACAATCATAAGATAAAAACATTTATTTTGTAAGTAAAAAGAGTGGTATAATTGCATAGAAAGGATGGAGAGGAATAGTGGTGAGGTGAAAACAGAATTAAATCTTCATCTGTCATCACAAAAAGTAAACAAATCATGCCTAATATTTAAAAAAATCTCAAAATAGCTGCATGCACATATTATTTAGAAATATGGAAGGAACTACTAGGGGAAACACCTTATGAAATAAAGATTGCTCTGAGGAGTAGAACTGGGGGTGGGGAAATGCAGCAAGAAATTGAAATTTTTCTGTAAGTTCTTCTAGGTCTGTGCATGTAAGGTCCGAATTTATACAAAAGTGCACAGAAAAGCCTGGGCAATAGGCCAGACGGTAGTGATGCTTATCTACGGATGAAGAGATTTTAAGAAATCTTACTTCTTTCTTTATATACATCTGTATTTTCCAATGCATACAATAATCATGTATTACAATCAAAAAATACGCATTAGAAAACATTCATTATATACTAGTTTTATAAATTTAAAACTCATTGATTATGAAATATAAAGCTAAAAGCGTTTTGAATATTGATGCTTAATGAAGATTTAGAAGATGTTTTTAAAAACTCAGTTTAATTGCAATTTTAGAGATGTTACTGGTAAGCAAAAAAATTACAGTTGATGTCAATGTATTTGGATTAAATATAATATTAACAACATTCTTAATACTTATATTCCAACTTACTCTGGATCTAAAGTTTTCATGCCAAGGGGACCAAGCAATTTTTTCTCTGCAATCTCCAAAGCTTTCCATGCTTTTTCTACAGTAAAGAGCTCAGGTGCCTAATGAATGTTAAAACCAAATACACAAATGTCAAAGGTCACAGAAGAATTAGTTCCCACCCACACAAACTATTCGTAAACTGGGAAAAGAATAAAAATTATTTAAAGATCCAGTGTGAGTCAGAATTTGAGTACAGATGCCTAACCAGACCTAATCTTACGAGGTGTGGAAGCATGGTTCTTGGCCTTAGAAGTTAGGAAAGCTCTTAGAGGCGATTATTTCCCTGTGTCACTTCAAGGAAGTTACCCAGCTCCAAAAGGAAGTTGCCACAGCTACACCGAAGGCAGAATATACCTAAACTTATCCAATTCATTCTTCAGAAGATTTACAGTAAGCATTACTTTAAGCATATCTGGTGCCCATTTGTTGCTTCTAGGATCATAATAAAATACAGAAAGAACTCAGTCAACAAGTATTCATTTACTCCAATAGCACGAATAAATTTACCTGTGATGTGAAGGAGCAACGATATTATTGACCAAGAATCTGCATTCATTTTAACGGTTAAATGAAATCAAATGCATACTGAACCGAAGCTATCTTTGCATACCTTTGCATTTTTCATTCTATAATTTATAGCTCAATGTTTAGTACTCTTCTTGACAATGAGGAAACAGTGAGACAGGCATGGAAGAACACAGGCCCTCTCTATTTTACTGTCCTTATAGTTTATTTTTAGATTAAAGTATTGATAAAAAATGGGAGAGTCTAAAATTCTTGGCTAGATAGAACTAATTACAGTAATACTACAAAGAAATAGAATATGAATTTAAGCTACCCACTTTAATTCACTAGTTCAGAGCTTTCCATCTAGCGTGCTGAGGCACTGCTTGTCGCACAGGTGGCTCAAAATGCAGACACTCTCAGTTTTCAGGGCAGCTGGGGCAGGCCTGGGGCTAACTGGAACAGCTGGATCTCGCACAAGCAGCCTAGTCCATTTAGCCCAATGTGCCCTAAAAATATCATTTTCTAAGTGTGCTATGATGTGAAAAAACACTGGGAAACACTTCATTAGTTATCATCCATTATTTTCTATTTTTTGCTAAATATTATAGTTTAAAGGTGATATGCATAATACTTTATTAATTAGAAAAGACTATGTAACACTATCCAGTAAGCAATACACTACTTTTTAGTAATTAAGTGAATTTGAAAACAAGTGGGAATAAAGAACTAAGTAAAACTCTATCACAACATTTTTTGAAATTTAAAATTAACGAACAAATCACTTACCACAACCATTGCTATGGTAAAATTAGGCCTGAGCTGGTAGTCACACCAAGGACTTGAAGCTCCATAACTATCTTTGTATATGCCACGTTTGTGAACCAGATTTGGATGCTTTTCATTTAAATCTGAAGGGTCTTCTGAAACATGAAACAGCTTTTCAAAGTTGTCTTGTATTTTTCTGTTCCACTCCTCATATGAGACTGTTACAATCTTTCCTGAAAAATGACATAAGTTTTAAACATTCAAAGCAATTTACATACCTAGTTATAGCCAAAGAGTAATATTTAATTAACTTATTTTTATCTACTATAATAGAAGGTAATAAATTACCTATTTTTGAAAATGTAGCACATCTGAATTGAGATGTGCTACAAATGTAAAATATACATTGGATTTCAAGGACTTAGTATCACCCAAAAAGAATGCAAAATAGATCATGAATCATTTTATATTGTGTTGAAATAATGTTTCACATGCATTGGGTTAAATATCTTATAATTAATTTCACCTGTTTCTTTTTTCTTTTGTTAGATGTGGGTACTAGAAAATTAAAATTATGTGTGTGATTCACATTATACATATTGTACAGCACTGTTTCAGAAAAAGATTTAAAGAAAAAAGACGTAAAGATTTCAGAATTGTTCACAGAAGTGTAACTTGCTCATAGTCATACTAAGGAAGAAGAGAAGCACAATAAAAGCAATAACTATGCTGCTTTTCTGTCAGTTCAAAGTTGCTATAAAAATGTGGTTTGAAATCAGATTTGTTACAATTTTTCATATTATAAGTGATTTTTCTTTCCTCTTAATCTCAAGGACTTTCTAATATTAGTTGATTGAAGCAAATGATGATTACATAGGTTGTGAATATAGATAGTACATTTGAAGTTTCTTTGTAAATAAAATGAACAGCATACCATGTCTTTTAACTGTGACTTCATGATAAGGGAAAATATTTTTTTTTGATAATTCCAGCAACCAACGAACAGCAGATTTACTCAGGCCCACAATTTCCACAGCAGACCCATCTCTAAAATTAAAAAACAAATTTTATTCTCTAAGTTGTAGTCATTTAAGCATTAAAGTGAATTCAGCAATTTTGATGAATCACATATCATAAACAACTATCTCTCCAAATAATCCTCACTTTGTAAGGACGTATATTGTATAATATAAGAAATCTCTCCTTACTATTTTGCCATTGTCTACCTTGCTAATGTCTTTAAAAAATTCTATGATGTAGAATGGGGATCATGGAGTAAAAGGAGATGGCAGTTGGAAAAAGGTCGGGGTGAAGTGTCAGAGAATACTGAGAGCACTCGAGAAAAGACAGCAAACCTGGGATACAGGGCTGGAGAAAGCCAGCAGAGGGGGGGACATTAATTTGTTTATTTTTAAATTTTTTTTATTTTTTTGGCTTAGTGGTTTCTTGGTACACAGACATTAATTTGAAAGCTCATTTTTAAGGAAAATAAAAGGGAAGTACAAGATTTAATGTACCAAAATAGGGTTTTAAAATAATTTGCAAAGCATGTAAAGATAGTAACTTTAAATAATTACTTTTTGGACAATTCCAAAATAAAATTTAGAATAAGAAAGTAGCTTCTCAGCTTAATATACAGTATCAGAAGTTGTTTTCTGATAGCTTCTGTTAATACTAATATTTTCTGATAGCTTCTGATACTATACAGAAAATTTCTGATACTATATTGAGCATTTAAAATCATAACAATAAAAACCTCTGAATGACAAATGCTAGAAAAAAATCAGGGGGAAAAGGGTTCAGGAAGTGAAAGGATTTCCTAAAAGACAGAACAACTGGTTGTTTTCCATGTTTGCATAATAAAATGTTTACAATGAAAGCAGTTCAAGTTAAGAAAATGTCTTGGCTGGGTGCAGTGGCTCACACTTGTAATTCTAGCACTTTGGGAGGCTGAGGTGGGAGGACTGCTTGAGGCCAGGAATTTGAGACCAGCCTAGACAACATAGTGAGGCTCTGCTTCTATAAAAAAATAAAATTATTCAGCATTGTGGTGTATGTTTGTAGTTTTAGCTACTTGCGAGGCTGACGTGGGAGGATCCTTTGAGTTCAGAAGGTTAAGACTATAGCAAACTATGATTGTGCTACTATACTCCAGCCTGGACGACTGAGTTAAAAACTGTCTCTTAAAAAAAAAAAAAAAGTCTTAACTACTGGGATAATGAATTATAAAACTTTCTTTTGAGGTGCTTATAGAGAAGCAACTCATGAGAACTTCCAGGAGAGAATAGTTTTGCTTGATAACTTATACCAAGACGACTGTGTCTATATAATGAGGGATGGGAGGTTGGAGGGAGGCAGGGAAATTCTGATTTAATGTGGAGAGTTTATGGCTAATAGAATAGAAGATTACACAAGCATGTGTTTTTTAAAAAGGGTCTAATTATACATGTGCTATAAAATAAACTCTACCTTGGAGTGGCTGGGATTCCTCTGTTTCTAGCTCTGTCACTTTCTCCCATTTTATCCATCCATGTGCCGCAGTTTAAGCGATTTCCTCCATAAACAAATCCTGTTTCTTCATCAACCCCTGCAGTTATATTAAAACCTAAAAAAGCAAAATAAAACATTTATGAAATAAAATGTTTTATAATAAATATGTTATATATAGTTTATAAATATTTTAAATAAAAATATTTTATATAACTTTAAAGGAATATAATAAACTAGGACAACCACTCTGAAGCTTAGTTTGGTGATATCTTAAAAGTTGAAAATGTGAATATTCTACCACGTAGTAATCTCATTTCTATATATACTCTAGAGAAACCTTTATTTAGGTGCATATGGAGATGTGTACAAGGGTATTTATTGCCACACTGCTTGCATTAACAAAAAAATAAACTGCTCACTAGAAGAATGGATAAACACTGTGGTTTATTCATACAATGGTAAACTTTCTATACCATTTAAAATTAACGAACTGGATTTACGTGTACCAAAATGGATAAATCTTCAAAGCAAAATGATTGAGTAAACAAGTTGCAAAAGGATATGTATAATAAGATACCTTTTTTGTAAAAGCTTACTCATAGATAATACTAATATATACAACTATGTATTTTTATATGGGTAAGTCTAACATATTTGTGCAGAATTTTAAAACAAATTCATTATATAGTGTGTATATATACGTTATAGCATACTGAATATATACTATATAGTATATAAGTAATTTATACAGGCGCAAACAAACATAAATACATAAAGTATTATACAAAAACTTCTGGTTATGGACAAGGGGAGAAGACTCATTTCTCCCTGTTCTTCCTGAGTACAACAAAAATCCCTGAGTGTTATACAACAGACTATCATAAGAGGACTCTAAATGTGTAAAGAGGAAGGCAGATTGGCTAGAAATGTCAAGACTTGAGGAATGACAGGGTGATGAGTTCCCTGGGTTTTTTTTTTTTTATTTCCCTATATCCCAGTTTGGATGAGATGTTGCACTGGAGAAGCAACCTGCAACCTCCAATAGGTGCTGACAAAAAGCTCCACAAAAAACCTGCTTACCTGGAAAGGAAAGTAGTACCCCAACCAGACAGAAACTTTTATGATAATATCCACCCTATCGCAGCCGAACGCTGTGTTTGTTCACACTCCCTGGAATGTCAGTGGGGACCGAATGCAAGTCTGGACTCATGTCCCCCGCTTGGTGGTAGCAGATGGCCCAGGGCAGTGCTCCCCTCCCTTACTGGTGTGGTGCCAGAAGAGACCAAGTGGGGAGTCTGAACTTCTACCCCAACCTGGCAGTAGCAGCTGGCCCTGGGGCAGTATGGCAGTATCATGGCTGCACCAACTGTGAATGTACTTAAAGCAACTACATTTGTACACTTAAAAATGGCTAAAATGGTCAATTTCATGGTAAAATGATAAAACATGCATATATATATTTTACCACAATAAAAAAATACCCTCAATAGTCAAAAAACCAGTACTCTAATTAGAAAATGGGCAAAAGACATGAACTGACATTTCAAAAAAGTAGAGAGATGGATGGGAAATAAGCACATGAAAAGATATTCAACACCATTAGCTATTAGGGAAATGCAAATTAAAACCACAGTATGTAGTGGTCTATGGAACTTACATAACAGCTTGAAAAAAGGTGGTAACACCAAAAACTCTTTAGATGTGGAGAGACTGGATCTCTCCAGTTTGCTGGTGGGAATTTACAATGGTGCAACCTCTCTGGAATAGTCTGGCAGTTTCTTATAAAATAAAACATGTACTTAGTATATGACCCAATCCCATTCTTGGGCATTTATATCAGAGAAATGAAAACCCATGTGTCACACAAAAACCCGTATATGAATGTTCTTAGTACCTTTATTTATATTAACATTAGCCAAAAATGGAAACAATCCAAATGTCCTTCAGTGGATGAATGGTTAAATAAACTCTGATATATGCAAAGAAAGGAATAAATTATTATTATTTTTTTTTGAGACAAGAGTTTCACTCTGTTGCCCTGACTAGAGTGAGTGCCGTGGCGTCAGCCTAGCTCACAGCAACCTCAAACTCCTGGGCTCAAGCGATCCTACTGTCTCAGCCTCCTGAGTAGCTGGGACTACAGGCATGTGCCACCACGCCCGGCTAATTTTTTTTCTATATATATTTTTAGCTGTCCAATTAATTTCTTTCTATTTTTTGGTAGAGACGGGGTTTCACTCCTGCTCAGGCTGGTCTCGAACTCCTGAGCTCAGAACAATCCGCCCACCTCGGCCACCGCGCCCGGCCTATTGAAAACCTTTCTTATGATCATTAATCTGTTTAAACAAAATATTTTTCTTCTGCCAAGATCTGATGTTATAAGTAAACATAACTATTTTAAAAATGTAATTGATGCCCAGTAGTTTTACTATCTCTTGCTTTGTATTTTGGCATTGCAATTGTTCTGTTTGAACATATGTGTGTTCAAAAATGTCTTCTGAGATACAGTAGTCAAAAAGTTGAATTATTGCACGCATAATTCAATGAAATTCTGGTATGAGGCCCTTCTCATTTACAGGGAATGTATATCTTTCGATATTTCTTCAAGGAGTGAAATACAAAAATATGACACTATGGTTGAGAAGAAATGCATTCAAATAGAGATCAAAGAACAGAATATTAACCAGTTCACCTGGATATTCTTTTTTTTTTTTTTTGAGACAGAGTCTCACTTTGTTGCCCAGGCTAGAGTGAGTGCCGTGGTGTTAGCCTAGCTCACAGCAACCTCAGACTCCTGAGCTCAAGCAATTCTACTGCCTCAGCCTCCCTAGTAGCTGGGACTACAGGCATGTGCCACCATGCCCGGCTAATTTTTTTCTGTATATATTTTTAGCTGTCCAATTAATTTCTTTCTATTTTTGGTGGAGACGGGGTCTCCCTCTTGCTCAGGCTGGTCTCAAACTCCGGAGCTCAAACGATCCGCCCGCCTTGGCCTCCCAGAGAGCTAGGATTACAGGTGTGAGCCACCATGCCCGGCCCCACCTGGATATTCTTTAAGATCATCTCTCTCTCCAGGGCCTAATCCAGGGCTTCATCTGTAGGCCTTACTAGATCCTTCTGAGTGAGATGATCTCTGTGCCTGAGTATTGGTGCCTGTAGCATTGGCTGCAGCTGGTGGTAGAGACACAGTGACTGCTTATTGGAATCCATAATTGGGTAGGACTTACTATGCAACAGCTACTGTGACAATAAAGGGGATGTTTTGCACACAAAATTCAGTATAAAAATCTGCTTTTCATTTCTAATTTTAGTTCACAGACTACTTGTTGGTGCTAATACTGATAAAGCATATATATTCGGGGATCTACATTAATCACTTGGCCTTAGAGAAGTAGTTAAAGGCCCTGGATATAAAATTTGGTACATTTTACATTGCCTCTGGCTGTTCCAAGTATTTTTAAAAACATTTTTTCACCAATTTAATTTTATTTAAAAAATTTATTGAGCATCTATTATACGTCAAGCAATATGTTGAGTACCTTGGGGAACAATGTGAGTAGGCTCCACTCCTGCCTTCAAGGAGTGGATATTCCACATGTATTGAAGGCTTCGAAGCCTGTGTGAAGGCATGCAGCTGGACTAGGTGCAGGAGTATAAGGATGAAGAGAAGGCATGAATTAACTCTATTATTAGTTAAATGCAATTAATAGAGGTTTTAACAAAGTCCTGAGAGAGCACAGAGAGCGCAGCAGTTAGCTATTGGTGAATTGGGAAAGATTACACTTTTAGGAGGTGACATTTGCCTTGAAGCTCCACTGGTTTGGGATTGGAGAGGGCGTTCCCAAGAGGAAAATAGCCTTTGCTGGAGGCACATGATGGGATTGAGACATTGTAAAGGTTAAGAGCACTGGCTCTAGCTCTGCCACTTATTTGCCTAAAATTACAGTTACTTACTTGCTTAATTCCAAGCCTGTTTTTTAATTTATCAAAAGAACTAAATAGTTGTGAAGATGAAATGAGGTAATGTATGCAGAGTACCTGGCTTATGGCAAGTTTTCAGTAAATTCTAGCAATAATTATGATGATGATGGAAGATAATCATTTCAGTGTGTCTGGAGCATGGGATGTATTTGGGGAGGTATGGCACAAATGACAAAGAAGTAGTCTGGGGCCAGATTACTATGTTAATGGCCTTGAAATTTGTGTTAGAAGGGGTGGGCAGCCACCAAAGGATTCTAAGTAGGCAAATAACACCATGCAGTTGTGTTATAGGAAAAAATACTAATGAAAATGTGAAGGGGACAAAACTAAAGGTAATCCAATGAAAAGATATTTGGAATAGTCTGCAAAGACATAATGAAGGTCTCAGCTAAGGTTATTAATTGAAAGTGGTGAGGAAGGAATACTTTGGGAGATATTTCATAAATAGAATTGACAAGACTTATGGTAGGAGGAGGAATCAAAAATGAGTCCTAGATTTCTTGGATGACTGAATGGATCCTAGAGTCATTAAGAGAGTTAAGAAACAAAGTAGAAGAGGAGTTTTTTGTGGGGAAGATAGTGTCTTCAGTTTTGTTCATTTCTAGCACATAAACATACACATAAAGAACCCAGCTGGCAGTATGATTCCTCTGGCACTTGGGAGAGTGGAGGGCAAGAAATAAAAATTTGTGGTCAATGAGGCATTGGTATATCAGAATATTCTTGTTACTTGATGAGGAATTCTAAGGGAATCAGGAAGACAGAAGAGCCTAATGCATATTGCATAATAAGTGCTTAATAAATATTTGTTGACTGAATAAAAGAACTCAGGAGATCACACATAGTTTAAGTATGAATGAAGACAAGCAAGTACAAGAGAGGAATAATGGCATGAAGAGAACCAGGAGGGGAGAGTGCTAGGCTGTGACCTGACTGAGGTCAAGAACTAATGGCTAAGTCAATAATAAACAGTTGTCTGCCTTTTCTCCATGTGGTAGGCTTTCTCTGCCATGTTCAGTTTAGATATTATATCATTTTCAGTTATGTGCAGAATTCTGTTTTTGATATACATTGTATAAATGATGTGGTTGCTAGTTAAACAGGAAAATCAGCTTAACCAATATGTTGAAGGTTTCTAATAGATCAGAAAACAGGAAAGTTATGCTCAATTGCTCATGATATGCCATTTTCCTTGGGTAGGCACTTCCCCACAGCCTCTACTGAAAATAATTCAAAATTAAGTAAATGATAGTATTTTTGATCTTTTTATTCAAAGGTGAAATATGAAGTAACAGAAGATGTGTACACGTCCAGAAAGAAACAACACCAGACCATGATGCATTATTTTTGTGCATTAAATACCCTTCAGTACAAGAAAAAAATAGCATTGTTAGAACCTCTACTTGGGTACATGCAAGCTCAGGTAAATACCATACAATGTGGATTGTAACTGTCCTAAAATCTTTATATCAAACTTGATATTTACATTAAACGGAAAAGATATTACAAACTTTTGTCAATATCCTCGCTCGTGTTTGTGTTTTAAAAAGTAATTTTTAAAAATGTCATTAGAGTACTATTTTAAGGAATTTAGGAAGAATGGCTTTCCTTGCAAATGAAGATTTCAAATATTTTAGGGTAAATGAAACCACGTACCTTGTATTTAGATCTTGTTCACCAAAGTTGGGGGTAAGGAACAGAAAGCTAAATGAATTTCAGAGTTATACCTCTTGCTGGAGCTTTCACTCACTCTTGCTTTATAATAGATTTGAAAGAGAATGAACAAGTTTGAATTTTTTTCCTATGTTCCTTGTGTACTTCCTGAGTTAAAAATAATAGATGAACTGCAAAGTGCCCAAAGAGGTGTACGTCAGGAAAGAGGTTAGAAAATTAAGTTTTGGGTAACATAAGATATTAGTCCCTTAAAAATCAAGAGTTTGAAGAAATTTGAATATTACTTCGGGTAAAAGAGTACTGTACTTATTATATCAGATATAAAACTTATAGTAAACATGAAATAGTTTATATAATTTATTTGAAATGGTTTAACATTTTCCAATTAAAATTATTTATCATACATATCTATTACTTGTTAGATTCAAAAAATATAAAAGGATATACAGTGGAATTTAAGTCTAGCTTCCTCAGTGGCTTCATGCCCAATAGAAGTCACAAACTACAACTTATTTTTACACAAATGGAAATAATCCTTTTTTTTACTTAACCATATATCTTAGAGATTGTTTATATGATTTACTTTAAGTATTTTTTAATGTGTGTTTGTGTTGTTCAACCCCCCACTCCTCCCCCACCCAGATAAGTTTCTTTAAGATGGGTTCTGAAAATCTCAGTGAACAACTGGAAGAATTTTTAGCTAATATTGGAACAAGTGTACAGAAGTAAGTATTTTTTTCCTTAAAACTGAAAATGAAATGACATAAATGATAAGTTAACAGCTAAATGCCATGATTTAAAAATATTTAATATCTGCCATGATTGCTTCTTGGTTTTTTCACTATTTTTTCCATAGAATGTGAACTCAATTTCATAACACTGTCAAATCAGTTTTGTGTCTGAATATAACAGACACATAATAGTAATTATCCATAAGTAAAATTATCCTTAAACTCTAAATTGTGAGGGTTAGATGGGAGATTACTAAATAAATCTTGTTTCCAAGCCGTGAAAGCTTAAAGAGAGAGAGAAAGCTGTTATCATAAGGTTCAAAAGGCTGAGCAGTGATGTGGCCAGGCTGAGGCATGGAGAGAGACAAAAATGATTGTTGTTTTAAAGGTACAGGACAGAGCAGTTTGAAAATTCCTCCAAAGTCAGGCATTCAGTGTGGTTTTATTAGTTTTTTGGTTTTGTTTTTTTTGAGACAGAGTCTTGCTCTGTTACCTGGGCTAGAGTGCAGTGGTGCGATCATCACTCACTGCAGCCTCAAACTCCTGGGTTCAAGCAAGCCTTCTGCCTCAACCTCCCTCCCAAGTAGCTGGGACTACAGGTAAATGCCACCACAAACAGCTAATTTTTCTATTTTTTTTTTTTTTAGAGAAAGGGTCTCTAACTCCTGGCCTCAAGCAGCTCCCACCTCAGCCTCCAAATGTGCTAGGATTACAGGCTCGAGCTACTGCACCCAGCTGCTTTTTTAGTTTTCGAATTTAGTATTGTTTCCAAAATATCTAAATTTCAAATAAAATGTAAAGCTGTTTTAAAATATATTCACATTACTTTAGCCACCCATGCCACTGTGTCTCTATTTGAGAAAATACATACAAAACAAATAATGCAGGTAAACGTGATTGGTAAGGAGTTCTTTGTTGGTTGTGGTTGGTAGTAAATAATCTGTTCTCTGTGTTAGTGTTCGCAGGGAGATGGACAGTGATGTAGAGACCATGCAACAAACAATAGAGGATTTGGAAGTAGCCAGTGACCCTTTATATATGCCTGACCCAGACCCCACCAAATTTCCTGTTAATCGAAACTTAACCCGAAAGGCTGGATACCTTAATGCTAGAAAGTAAGAAAACTATTGTTATTTTCACATGCTGTATATCATGTAAGGCAATGTCACATGAATATAATAAATAACTGATATCGTCTGCCAGATTGTCTTGATTTTACTAAAGGTTGAACCTTTTTAGTGGTGTTAGCATTTATGTGATCTTTTTGACAGATAAGGTACGTGTATACTTATCAGAAGTGGAATTCTACCTAGATATTTA
This sequence comes from Avahi laniger, assembly GCA_963575035.1. Lineage (NCBI taxonomy): Eukaryota > Metazoa > Chordata > Mammalia > Primates > Indriidae > Avahi > Avahi laniger. The sequence continues at coordinate 27,114 of CAUYSK010046408.1, forward strand.
TTGAGTAATTTAGAATTATAAAAGTGAAACCAATTTGAATTTAAATAAATCTCTCATAACATGTGAATGCTATTAAATATCATTTATCATACCTTAAAATACAGATAATTATAGCATCAAGTCAAATTTTAGTTTTCACCTGACAATAGGATGAAGCAGGTTAACCTGAGGAGGAAAATAAATTTTTTTGTTTGGAATTTATCCCTTGGAAATTGAACTATAACCCCTATTTTATGGATTATCACTATAGCAGCTACAATTTGATAATTTCCAGACTTGTTCTGGAAATGGCATACATTCACACAAGTGAATCAACATACATGAATTTATTTTAGAGACTGAAAAACATATTTATATTTTCTTGGTACCTTGCTGCCTTTTTCCAAGCTATTTCTTGTAACATGCTTTATCTTGTGTCTGGCTGATGATAAGGAGATTTCAGGTTATCATTATTAAAGCGTGAATGTGCTTTCTTTGTTTAGTAAAACAGGCTTGGTGTCATCTACCTGGGACAGACAGTTTTACTTCACACAGGGTGGAAACTTAATGAGTCAGGCCCGTGGGGATGTAGCAGGAGGCCTGGCCATGGACATAGACAACTGTTCAGTGATGGCTGTGGATTGTGAAGACAGGCGATACTGTTTTCAGATCACCTCTTTTGATGGAAAGAAGTTAGTATTTTTTTCTACTATTAATAATATCTGTCATATTTTAAACTACTGAAATGCAGGATAAAATTCCTTTTTGTTCAGAAACGTTATAGATATTCTAGACTTATATACTACGATAATTTGCTTCTTAATCTTGTAGAAATGTGTTGAATTTTTGTTTCTGAATTGGTTAAATGATTTCTTAATGTTTTGAGGTTGGCAAAGCAAGGTCATATGATAAAGACCTGTGATTTCATGTTAAAAGACTGGAACAGAAAATCCTGCATAGTATAGGGAAGACAGCACAGGTTAATGGAAAGAATCCCAATGCTGGGATCAGAAAGTTCCAATTCTGGATCCATTACTTACTGTGTGGACTTAAGCAAGTAACTTGAGCCCTCTGAGCTCCATTTTTCTACATGTCAAATATAGGTAGGGGACTTGTAATCTTACTTTGTAAATTGTTATGAGGTATAAAAATCTATTATACGTAATGTGCCTAACATACAGTAAGTGCTAACAATAGTGTTATTTTTAAATGTTAATCAAATATTTCTGATATTATTTTATTCATTAATGTTTATAACGCCATTTTTAAAAATTTCTATTACCTTTACATTAAATGAGAATCTTTAGAGTAGCATTTAGAACAAATTTTCAAAAAGCATAGAAAAATATAAAAAGGAGTATGAAAAAAACCTATAATCTCATTAACCAGAAGCAACAATTAACTTTTTGACCTGTTGCCTTCTAGTTTTTAAGTACATTTTTTAAATAGTTGAAGAAATATTATATATATAATTTGAATCTGTACACTTATTAAAAACATTTCACGCCTGTAATCCTAGCACTCTGGGAGGCCTAGGCGGGTGGATTGCTCAGGGTCAGGAGTTCGAGACCAGCCTGAGCAAGAGCGAGACCCCGTCTCTACTAAAAAATAGAAAGAAATTAGCTGGACAACTAAAAATATATACAAAAAATTAGCTGGGCATGGTGGCGCATGCCCGTAGTCCCAGCTACTCGGGAGGCTGAGGCAGAAGGGTTGCCTGAGCCCAGGAGTTTGAGGTTGCTGTGAGCTAGGCTGACGCCACGGCACTCTAGCCCAGTCAACAGAGCCAGACTCCGTCAAAAAAAAAACAAAACATTTCATAGTGGCTGCCTTTATAGTCTATTTAAGGGACATATATTACAATTTAAACATTTTCCTAATGATAGATAGTTAGGTTATCTGCAGTTTTTTCCATCTATTTAATTAAAATACTGTTTTTAACCTTTGAACTTTCATAATGTTCAGAAGCAGCCTCTGGGTTCCTTGAAAGTCATTTTTCACCTATATTTATATACATTAAGATACTATAGAAATAAACAAATAAATTTGAACTTTGCCCCTTAAAGAAAGATATTATGCTCACTATCTTTTACCAAAATTCCAAATTTCAAATATCAAATTGGAAAATATCAAATTTCAAAATTTCATATTACTTTTTTTTTTTTTTTTTGACAGACTCTCAGTTGCCCAGGAGCGCACTGATGAGATCATAGCTTACTGCAGCCTCAAACTCCTGTACTAAGGCAACTCTCCTGTCTCAGCCTCCCAAGCAGCTGGGGCTACAGGTGCATGCCACCATGCCCACCTAATTTTTTAAAAAATTTTTTGTAGAGTCGAGTCTCTCCATGTTGCCCAGGCTTATCTTGAACTCCTGGCCTTAAGTGACCCTCTTACCTCGGCCTCCCAAAGTGCTTGGCCGGTCTTATTTCATACTCCTTTTATGTGATATATAATGAATGCCAATACTGTGTTTCAGTTATCACACTGGATGTTGGGAGTCCCTGTGATCATTTATCAAAATTACCAAATTGTTAATATGTTACTACAAATACTTATATTTTTATATTTTCAGTTTTTTGGCTAATGCTTAACATGATTTCTCATTTCATATTCCTGGTGTGATGCAAAATTAGTCAAAATTATTTTTTTCTCTACCTTTTAAAATATTAACATCTATAGAAAAGCCAAATATCACTACATTAGTGATTAATGTACTGAAATTTTTTATTTAACCCCATTAAAGGAGAAATAATAATGAGATAAAGTTAGTTTTTTCTATTAGGATCAATGATTTATATCTGAAATATATATGACAAGTACAGAAGTTGAAGTGCCTTGTCTTAGTTGTTGAAGTGTACCTTTATTGTGGTCTGTCTTCAGAGGATTGGTCCCTGTTTCCTTTGATACATTTGGCATAGATAGCCAAAGTCAGAGTGGTTAAAGTCTGAGTCCTGATGCCTCTGGTGGTCTCCTTTTCCTAAGATACTGTTGGCTGTGTTTTGTTTTTGTTTTTTAATACTGATTGGTTTTTATATATACCGATACCATTGAAGATAAAAAGTTCTCTCAGATCATGTTCAAAGTACTTTTAAAAAGAATTGAGGTTCAAACTTCTTTTTTTCCAGATCTTCAATTTTGCAAGCAGAGAGTAAAAAAGACCATGAAGAGGTAAAATTTTATCTAGTTATTTTCTTCAGCAACATTTAAAAATACTCTTCTGATAACAAAACACATATTCATTATGAAAATTTTGGAAAATCCTAGATAATTAAAAATTCTTTTTTTTAAAAGTCTGTTGTCCTCAAGCAACATTCTTAAGTTTCTCACAGAATCTTATAGCTGGTAGACCTTAGTGATCCTCTCTCTGCTATCTTAAAAGCTCAAATTCAGGAATGACCTTGTGACTGTTGCCACCTGGCAGGCTGTCAGTATCATGGGATGGCAGTTTAATTTATTCCCTTCTCTCACCAACCCTCTGAGAAACTATCTGCTGCAGTAAGAACATAGTGGCCGCAGATGTGGCACGGCAGGAAGCAACTAAAGCGTAAAACTTTGGGGAAATGAAAGACAGAAAAACAAAAATTTGGGAGTGTCTGTTCTTCCTCATGAGTCTTTTATTTTTGGCTCCATTTTTACTACTAGTACACCAAATATGGAAGGTAAGGAACTAGCAAGAACTGATGCTTCAAAAACTTTTGTCTTGAGAAAAATTCTTCCATGAAAATATACCTCAGCTTGATTTTGAACCTTTTTATCTGATATTATAATTGTGTTGGCAAAAGACAAAGTTGGAAATGCTGCAGAGATCTACCTTTATTACTTCTTGTGGAAAAAAGTTAATATTAAGATTTTATTTTGGTCTCTGAGGAACACTGACAAATGTGTCTCTGTCTGCTGCATGGTTTACCAAACAAAATATTTGTTTAGTTTAGTGAGGTTCATCAGGCACTGGAATCCTTGAGAGTGAAGTAGAAGATGTGCAGAAGAGAATGTTTTTTATACTAATTATTCATAAACTTGAAAGAAGGGAGGTAGGTAAAATATATTCACCAGGAATATATTTATCTCTTAACTTTTTGGTGTTAATTATGGTACCTGAGTTCAGACTGTCTTGTTTGGTGGGGATTACAGGAGGAAGTGATATAAGAAGATAAGTATAGACTATTAAATTGCAATTTAGTGTGATTTTTATTTCCTTGTATGAAATAAATTTTGGATTTTTAAATAATCTGAATGTTCTCTTCTATATATGCATATGTTTAATAAAACTACTGAATGTTCTCTATGTACCTTCCTTATAAGGTGTCTTCTTATAAGGAAGAGTATGCGTTACTTTTAATGAAACTTCTGTTTCAATTGAATATTGAACATCATTTACCTTTAGCAGAGAAACTCTGTAGATAAAAATTATTAATTATATTTTACTATTCTCTTGCAGTGGATCTGTACAATAAACAACATATCTAAACAAATATACTTAAGTGAAAATCCAGAGGTAATATTTTTATTTTGTTACCCAGATCTAGCAAAATTAAATTCTGTGGCTTACATGCATTTATTAAGTTATAATTTCTCAAGTTCTACCATTTTTTTAATTTGACCTTGAATAGATAGCTTTAATGTACCATGTATGTAATAAGTGATCTTCTTAGAACAATAATTTCGAAAGGTACTAAAATCAGTCAACCAACAAATATTTACTGGGTATTGACTGTTTAACTCTGTTGAACATGTGGAGAAGGGAAATATAGAAGAAAAATAAGCCATGGTCTCTGCCTTCCAGGAACCTATCTGTATGGGGAAATAAAACTAAAACTTTAAGTAACATTTCAGATAAAACAGGATGTAATTGAAAGCATACGGTAATGGCTTAGTTTTGAGAATGTTAGCATCAGTGTGCCCATTAGCTTTAGAAGAAGCTCTATGGAGATGGTAGAAATCTGAGCTAGGTATGATTTGTTTGAGTTTTGAGGAAAAGAAGAGACATTGTAGATAAGAAAATAAAAACAAAAGTACAAATGCATAAATGGTATGTTTGTGAAATGAGGAATGTAATTAGAGTTAAAGGTCTTGATAGAGAATAATAGAAAACTGAAATGTACATACAAATCACCTGGGGATCTTGTAAAAATGCATATTATGACTCAGTATGTCTAGGTTGATGTAGCTTGAACTCATAGTTTTGGAAATTATACCTTGAAAGCAAGGATATCAAAATGACGAACCCTGCAGTGTAGACATAGCCATAGGTACAGTCCAAACATTCAGGGAGAACCCAGAAGTACAGAGAACTCTGGAAGGAATCAAGTGGTCCCAGACTATAGTGCAGTTGGAAAAAGACTTGGCCCTATGACAAGAGCAGTCTTGGTGGGCCTGACTGTGCTATGAACCCTGGCATCTCCCAGGGCTGGGCAGGGGCTAATGATTTCAGATGAGGCTGAGAGGGCTAATTTCTTTCTTCTGAATCTTGAACTGCTATTAATGTGATGGTGGATTAGACAGGAGGGTCTAGACTAGTTTAGTAACTGATTAATGTGAAAGATGAAAGAGATAAATCAGGTAAAATGACTTCCAGGTTTTAAACCCAAGGAAAAAGAACAATTTGGAAAAGAAGAGTTGTTCTGTTTTTTTGTTAATGACTTTGAGGTACCTGCCAAGAAAAATGATTTAGATGCCTAGGAGGAAATTTTAAACTAAAGAAACAAAAATTTCATGACCTTCAAAATATTAGTAATTTGTTAGTTTTATAATAATGAGTTACAATTATGTATGAAAACATATTATATATTATTACAATAAATTATAAGTTTAATCTTAGAAAATCAATACAAACTATAAGGAAGGTTTTTGCTTTTAGTAACTTGATCTCCTGCCAATCTAGCTTTTCTTTTTTGTAAGGTTACTTGGGAAAAACAAAAAATAAAATGCAAATTAAATTATTTATTTTATGACCCAGGAAATACATAGGGAATACAATGTTTGGATTTGAATAGTTCATACTTATAATCCTTTCCTACCAATTATCAGAACTCTTAATTTTTAGTTAGTATTTTCCAGGTTATCCAGGAATTATTTTATCTGTATTAATGAGAATAGAAATTTTGATCAATTTGTGGCATTGTATTGGTATTTTTGCTAACTATAAGGCACAGAAATGCAAAACTGTTTTGTGATTATTTTTTCTAATTTAAAGACCATTTTTAAAATTATGGTAAAAACCAAATTTATCATCTTAACCATTTTCAAGTGTACAGAAGGGTAAATATTAATATTAACTATATGTACATTGTTTAAACAGATTTTTTTTTTTTTTTTTTTTTTTTTTGAGACAGAGTCTCACTCTGTTGCCGGGGCTAGAGTGAGTGCCGTGGCGTCAGCCTAGCTCACAGCAACCTCAAACTCCTGGGCTCAAGCCATCCTTCTGCCTCAGCCTCCCGAGTCGCTGGGACTACAGGCACGCGCCACCATGCCCGGCTAATTTTTTCTGTATATTTTCAGCTGTCCAATTAATTTCTTTCTATTTTTGGTAGAGACGGGGTCTTGCTCTTGCTCAAGTTGGTCTCGAACTCCTGAGCTCAAACAATCCGCCTGCCTAGGCCTCCCAGAGTGCTAGGATTACAGGCGTGAGCCACAGTGCCTGGCCTTAAACAGATCTTTAAATACCATTTTTATTTAGCCAGTCTTTTAAATAAAGCAATAGGTCTAAAATATTTCTAATGGAAAGGTTTCTTTCAAACTTTGGTCTGAAAATATCCATGATAACTTTATAAATTAATAAACATATAGATATTTCTAAGCATAAATATATTCTGGAAAATTATGAAAACTTTCCCAGCATAGTTATACTAACTTTCATATTCTGTGAATATTTCCTACTCCTTCTAAATTTCTTTATTCAACAAATGTCTACTGTGCCAGGCACTGTGCTGAGTGCTAGCAATACAAACCTTAATCCGAAATATCTAGTAGTTAAAAATTTAAAGAAAAAACAATATTTTCTTTAAAAATTTAATGAAAAATGATTTAAATAATTATGTATATTAGTAGAAAATAATCAGATGTTTTTCTGGATTAAAGGAAGCAAGAAGAAACTTAAGTTTATAATGTCGTGAAGTTAATTATATTCCTTAAAATGAGAGACTGTGGAACTACTTTAGTAGCTCTAATTTGTATTTTAAGTGAACTCAAAAACATTCTAATAATTCAGAGTTATATTCAAACTTTTGGTTTTCTTACTTTACTAATATTAGTCCTTTTTTAAAAAAAATAATCAAAATAGGAAACTGCTGCACGAGTAAATCAGTCAGCTCTAGAAGCTGTCACTCCTTCCCCATCCTTCCAGCAGAGGCATGAGAGCCTTCGGCCAGCAGGGTGAGTTACCACACTGGGAGCTATTTAAAGAACTATACAGGCTATTTAAAGTGTTGGGGAGCACTTTGATTTTAGCAGTACTGCTTATATTAGTACCAAATAGGTCCTTCAACAACAGAGAAAGTATATTTTCAAAATGGTAAATTTGCCAGTAAGGGTGCTAAATAAATAACTATTTCAGATTTCCCTAGTGTTTCCAACTAAATCTCTAGGTTGAAGTGATTTATGTTTTTGAGTTTAATAATTGGAAAGAAAGAAGTCTGCTATTAAATAAGTAGCTATGATGTGGGATTTGTTTTTATTGAAACTTGTTTTACTCTTCTCATTGACTTATAATACTGTGTTTTCTTTTTCCATAGTTTGTTAAGTATTTGATTTCCAAAAGAAAAAACTAAATGCAATGCCTTCTTATTTTCCTTTGTTCTTAGACAATCTCGGCCACCGACAGCTCGAACCAGCAGTTCAGGATCCTTAGGATCTGAGTCCACAAATTTGTCTGCCCTCTCTCTAGATTCTCTTGTTGCCCCAGACACCCCAATACAATTTGACATAATATCTCCTGTGTCTGAAGATCAACCTGGCCAGGCAAAAGCCTCTGGCCAGGGAAGCAGGTGGGGACATTGTGCTATGGTCTATAAAGTTTATGATTCCATTTCTACATTCGAGAGTCATCTCTTACATGTTAAGCTCATCAGCTATATTATAGTTTTTTTGTTTAATTACCTAACATAACTTTGATAGGGAAGAATCATGCAGATTTTTCTTGAAGTCTTTTGCCTCAATTAAAGGAGTTGAGATAATTTAGTTTCAAAAATATTCACTTCTGAATTTCTTATCATGTCTGTTTCTTGGATGTTTACTCTTAAAATTGCAGAATAAAGTTGATAGTTCTGTCTTTAGGTCATGACAGTATTTTAAACATATGTTTAAAATAAAAGTTTATAATATTAACATAATAAAAGCTATAAGTTTATTAGAAAATATTGTACCAGAATAAGAAATCTTCAGGAAGTTACTAAAACATTATCACTGCTATGAATTATTAATTATTATCATCTTTTATTTATATAATAAGGAATATTGTCAAAGCAGTTAAAATTTTTCTTTGGGTGTGGATGAAGGAAACATGACTTAAGGCAAATCATGTATTAAGTAGGTTGGACACCTAATAAATCGATAATATGTTAATTTGGATCTACGTGGCTGTGACCCAGGAAAAGTATTTGCATTTGATTACATTTATAAAAATATACTTAGCATTTGATATAATAGATCGGACGTGTATAAAGAGATCAATTTCCTGTTAATGCCAGTGTTATTTTAGAATCATTTAGCTCTGTTTGCTTCCAGAACCTACTTTGTTTTTTTGTTTTTTTTTTTCTTTTTTGAGGCAGAGTCTCACTGTGTTGCCTGGGCTAGAGTGCCGTGGCATCAGCCTAGCTCACAGCAACCTCCAACTCCTGGGCTCAAGCAATCCTTCTGCCTCAGCCTCCTGTGTTGCTGGGACTACAGGCACGCGCCACCATGCCCAGCTAATTTTTTCTGTATATTTTTGGTTGTCCGATTAATTTCTTTCTATTTTTGGTAGAGATGGGGTCTTGCTCTTGCTCAGGCTGGTCTCGAACTCCTGAGCTCAAACAATCCGCCCTCCTAGGCCTCCCAGAGTGCTAGGATTACAGGTGCGAGCCACCGCCCCTGGCCCAGAATCTACTTTGAATTGTACTTTTCTTCCTTCACTGTGGGTGTGCTACAAGCCATGCATACTAAGGAGGGAGGTAGCTTCCACTTCCAGTTCACTTTTCTTCTTGCATTGTTACTTATACCTTAAGAAATATAGGTTTAAAACTAGAAAATGTTCAGATCATCATAGTTGACTTGCAACTTGTACTTAGAGAACCTAAAAAGAGGTTTTTACAATCCCAGGAAATCCCTAGGATTTTTCTCAAGCAGCTGAGATTGGAGCTAAATCAGTGTTCCTCTGTGCTAGCTTATTTAAATTCAAGAACTTTTGCAACATGGTTTATTATAATGTTGATTTTTGTTGCATGTGGCTAAACTTGTAAAATGTAGCAACATTGGGCGCAACCTGTTAACTCAGTGTGTGAGGGCAGAAGCCATCATCATAGTAATTTGGTCATCAGTGGCATTCCTTACCAGGATGGACCATTTTAAGAGTTTTTCTTTCTAAAATGTATGTAAAAAGTTTTGTGACTCTTCATTTTAACTTTGGTTTCAATAATTAGATTTCTTCCATGTAACTGACCATATGTTCATATTTTTTTCTCAACTTTTCAGGCGTACAAATCCATTTGGAGAATCTGGAGGAAATACAAAATCTGAAACTGAAGGTAAAACAGATGTGCAGTATTTTAGAACTACTTCTCAGTAGTAAACTCTGTGAAGAATTTGTCGTTTACATTTGCTCTGTACTATGCTCAGTTTTAATGTTAACTTCAAAGTTTTCTCTATTTACTCATAGTACACTTGAAACAACAGAACTTAATCTGACTTAAGATGTTGTTACTCATACAGAATTATAGAGAATTATAGAATATCATACTTTTGACTGCATATCAAATTCTCAATGCATAAGATATCCTTTAAGCTTTTGCTAACAGCTGATGTTTAAATTCTAGTACTGGAGCATAACTATTTTTTTCTTTTTCCTAGTGTCTATTTAATATAATTTCAAACTGACAGAAAAAACACTAATAGTGCAAGGAATTCTTTTTACCCAGAACCACCCATTGTTGAAGCACTACCCTTTGCTATTGGAATTTGAGACCTTAATTTTCTTATAATTTGAACACTGTAGTTAGGAGTTATTTCTAAATACCTCCCCTTTAGGTTGAATTTTTCTCTGGGAAATCTAAAAGGAGGCAGTGTATTTTATTCTTTTGGAAAATAAACGTGGGATTTAAAAATGCCTAACGTACCTTGTCTGTTATAGATTCTATTCTTCATCAGTTATTTATTGTCCGGTTCCTTGGTTCTATGGAGGTGAAATCAAATGACCATCCAGATGTTGTTTATGAAACGATGCGCCAAATCTTAGCTGCCCGCGCCATCCATAACATCTTTCGTATGACAGAATCACATTTATTAGTCACTTGTGACTGTTTAAAGTAAGTAATAACCCCTCCCTAAAAAAACTGCAGAAAAACAGTTACATAATTTCAGCCTAATTAAAATTTGTTTTCCAAATTTTTAATTATTATTATAGGTTAATTGATCCACAGACACAAGTTACAAGGCTCACGGTGAGTCCTACAGATTTAAGCTTTGTGCATATACACATCTTACAACTTGATAATAATCCTGATCCTGTATATTCAGGTATGGTAGTATCAATTATGATTGGTCTTTAGACTGTTACAGTTAAATCTATGGCCATCTCCAAAAAGTTATAATTGAACATTCCATGTAACTTGAACACAATTTTGTGCGATATTTAGTGTTTACCCCTCAGTTAGGAAGCATGTATCATACACACCAAAGAATAGTAGGAATTAAAAGGGGAACATGATTGAGAGTATTTTATAATTATCAATTTCAAATAGCAGCAAGTGTGCGTGTTTCTATTTATTTATTAAAAAGACCATTTTTGTTATTGAATTTGACTTTGAAAATGCGTTGACTAACTAATAAAACAAATTCAGTATTTAACACCCTCTTGTTCTGCTCAGTAATCCAAAACAAATATGACATTGTTTGTTCTTGGATTACCAGTCTGTTAAAAAAAATTGGCTTTAATATTTATGATAATTTTAGAATTTAGCATGTGAGTTTGTCATATATAAGCACTGTCGTAATGGTTTGAAAGATCTCACGTTTGCTTCTGATGTTTTCTACGGCAGTTTCCATTACCCTATGTAGTTTTGTGTGCTACACACCAGGAGAATAAGCGCCTTTTTGGATTTGTTCTTCGGACATCAGGAGGGAGAAGTGAAAGTAATCTGTCATCAGTCTGCTATATATTTGAGTCAAACAATGAAGGAGAAAAGGTACATGGCTTTTCAAAGTGTTTCTGTTGTGAAATAATTAATCATAATCACTAAGTGATTCTTACTAACATTTAGTAACAATTAAATTCTTGCTAATTAAATAAAATTACTATTAATTAAAAATTACATGATTAAATTCTTATGTAATTCTGACTGAGATTTCTGCAAAAAAGGCCCAGATTTTGCCTCGTTGTACTGAGCTGCTTGACCAAAGCATGTTGCTCTGAAGAGAGCCAGGCTGCTGGGTTGGGCCTTCTGACTCTACAGACCCGTGCCTCCCTGGCCACTGATAGCTGGTGCCATCTTTTAGCTTCATTAACTTATCCTGGAAATGGAATATATTCCCATAATCGGCTATTTTCAGATGTTTTCAGCTTGGAGCAGCTGATAACTTCACTGTTTGCAGGCCTTACTATATCAGTAAAGAATTTGAGATAACAAGAAGTGTAGGGTACACAGAAGAGGTGAGAGTCAGCCATGAAAGCTCACAGACTCTGAAGAAAACATACAAAGGCTTGGTTTGGGAGCTGGAGCATTCTTAAATCAGCTTTTGTTCGAAGCAGTGTATTATGACTAGTTTTAAAACTAGTTATATCAGATATTCGAATACTTAAAATTGTTGCTTTGATGTGAGAACTGCCTGAGAACATACTTTTTCTCATTTTAGATTTGTGATTCTGTTGGATTGGCAAAACAGATAGCTTTGCACGCTGAACTGGTAAGAATATGAGATGCTTGATATTCCAAGAATGGTAACTAAAGTGGTATAATAGTATAAGCTCTTTGATGTTAGCAAGTAGATAAAATGATTTTGCTAAGGAAGATTAATAGTGGATGCTATTGCTGATATAGCATTTAGACTTTGGATAACTATCTACCATAGAATGTAAACTGTTGATATGCTTTCTCATATATAAATGCAAAAAAATTGGAAGATTACAAAAGAGATATTAATTGAAATGTCTATAATTTAGTTATTTCATATTTAATTCATTAGTTTTATTCATCTGTTCTTTAGGATCGTAGGGCATCAGAAAAACAAAAAGAAATAGAAAGAGTAAAAGAGAAACAACAGAAAGAACTCAGTAAACAAAAACAAATTGAAAAGGTATGCAGTCCTAATGTCTGGAGCTTCTCTTTATATGGTGTTTGTGAAAACTTAATTCAGCACTGCACTGTGACTTTCAGATTTGAATTTCCAAGTGAAAGGTTTCTGCTTGTTCAGCCACTGCATAACCAGATGATTCATAGCATGGCAGAAAAGGGTAACATCTGTTTTCTGATATGATGTTCACATTCTAATTATATTGACATGTAGTATGACTTACTGTTTAGCAAACATACCAGAACTTTCATATACCAGTGAGGGCTGTCTCTGTCAAAGTTGTTCTTTTGAGAAGCTATACAGACTTAACTGCCATTACTGAAAGCCATTTTACCCTCTAGGGGCAAAACATACTTTTTCCCCCTAGAGGGCTATATGTGTGTGTGTATAAATAATATGTTATATAATTACATTATCTATAATACATATTTGTTATATAATTATGTATAATATAAATTATATACTTATATATGTATATAATAAAAATACATATATTAATGCTGCCAGGAGTGTCAAATCATTGTCCATCCAATAGGAATTTCATGCTAAACAAATTTCAGAGCAAAACCTGGAGAATGCATTTGATAGGTGATCCATGAGGAGATTATTAAGAGTCTGTTATGGGCTGGGCGCCGTGGCTCACACCTGTAATCCTAGCACTGGGAGGCCGAGGAAGAAGGATCACTCGAGGTCAGGAGTTCGAGACCAGCCTGAGCAAGAGCGAGACCCCATCTCTCCTAAAAAAAAAAAGAAATTAGCTAGACAGCTAAAAAAAAAAATATATATATATATATATATAAAATTAACTGGGCATGGTGGTGCATGCCTGTAGTCCCAGCTTCTCGAGAGGCTGAGGCAGAAGGATTGCTTGAGTCCAGGAGTTTGAGGTTGCTGTGAGCTAGGCTGATGCCACGGCACTCTAGCCCGGGCAACAGAGTGAGACTCTGTTTCAAAAAAAAAAAAACAAAAAACAGTCTGTTATGGATTGTGGCATTGACAGTAAGAATAGAATAGAAAAGACAGTTGTGTGTAACTTAGATCAGTAAGAATTGGCAATCAATTGGATATGTGGACAAAGAAGAGGAAAGTGGCAAAGATGACACTGAAGTCAGGCTTTGTTGATAGGCTCAAGTGGACTGAGGGAAGGTGACACCTGATTTAGCAAGATGAACTGGACAGGAATGGAGAAGAGTCCTCAGAGGGGGAAAGGAAAGGGTGTGGGGCTATCCCTTGTGAGGCTTTTACTGTAGTGTAGAGTGAGAGATGATGATGGCCTGGATTTGGTTGTTAGCCATAAAAAAGAAAAAGGAAAACACTCCGGAGATTTTAGTTTGAATGTTGGCTTTTGTAGGATTTCCAGAATGGCACCAAAATTCACTTTGGTGTTATATTGGATGTGGCGTTTCTTTTTATCAAAATTATGAATCTGTATTTGTGACAGAAGGATTGAAGTGGCTCTCATATGTATTTTAACTGCATAGTTTCCTATTTGACTGCAGACAATTAACCTAGTTTCTTTTCTGTCTTTTCCACTAGGACTTGGAAGAACAAAGTCGGTTGATAGCTGCTTCCAGTAGACCAAACCAAGCTAGTAGTGAGGGGCAGTTTGTTGTCCTTAGCAGTAGCCAGTCAGAAGAGAGTGATTTGGGAGAAGAAGGAAAGAAGAGAGAATCAGAAGCATAAACTTATCTTTGCTTTTTGATTCATATTTTCCCCCTTGGAATTTGACAATTTCTGTGGTGAAATGGCGTAAGGTAACAACTATGTTGAAATATCAAGGAGGAGACTAAGCTTTATATTTACTTGTTTTAGCTTCCTTTTAAAAATAAGACTGAACTTGATGACTTAGGTTTGCATTGATTTTTTTTCCCCTTTAAACATAATATACTATGCATTAACATTAAATTCCACATGTCTAAAAGAAACCTGCTCATCTCTGCAGTAGATTGCTGAGGAGTTACATTTGCTCAAGCATTTTTTTCTTCAAACTGTGAACTTTTTATCTTGCATTGTAATTGGCTGTGACCATAAATTATTTATTCTTCAAGCTCAGATGTTCATGGATATGTTCTCTTTCATTAGGAACATTTTGTTGGTAATGAGGAAGCATTCAGCTGAATAAGTTTAAAACCCTTTATACAGAGAATTCTACACGTTTGCAGATATTTTAACAATACTAAATGTGCAATAGAACTTTTATAAAATAATTAGAACAGAGATTTTACACTTAAGGTTTCAAATTGTGGCAGGTGGTACTATGGATTTCAGGGCATTTTGTTAGATTGCTCACATTTCTCTGATGTACTACACCTGATGCTAGTAGGAAAGACACTGAAGTGTATTCAGTTCAAGATTGATACAGCCCTTGGCATTTTATTATCACACTCTTAGTTCTCAGGTTGGGACTTCAATTATTGCTGCAGAGCAGTAATGGTTAAAAATAAGATTTTGGAATTTATTAAAAGATTTTTTGTTCAGATACATTTTAGATTAGGATTGATGTGTAAGGATGTTGAACAGGATGATACATTATATTTTCTGCATTATGTGAAATAGTTTTTATTGAAAATCAAGTGACATTTCAAAAGAAATTCTATAACAATTATGTTTCATGCTTAAAGTAAAAATTCTCAGAGTTTAGTTTAAAAAATGTAATCTTTTAAATTTCAGACTGATATTCCCAGTATTTTCATAATCCCATGTTTTGATAAAGTACTGAATCACCACTTTATATCCACAAAGGCAAATAACTAATGTGTAAGAATAGAGTAATTTGCACTAATTATTCTAAGTACTTCTGACTCTTTAAATGAGTAACAGGTCCAATTCCATGAAAGATTGAAAAGAAACTGAATGCCTGGTACAGTGTAGCAGAAGTTGACCAACGAAGGATTTTCGCCTGGTGCCAAGGTTAAAATATTTGTATACTGTCTATTTTCTATGTCAAATCTTGATTTCTTTTTCTTTAATCACATTTTTAACATTGCTGATAGAAATTACGTTCATGCGTTTCACATGAAAAAGTATCTATATATACAAGTTAAATATATTGAGTAAAGTATTTTACGTAGTCATACATTTATAAATTTTCAAGAGATTAGCCACTAAGACTAATTTCACAAGGGAAACTTTGATATACAGTTTTTTCTTCTTAGTTCTGAATTAGAAATGGCATCTGTTTTAGTTCTCAAAACATAACTCAACTGTTTCACACTGTGTATGTACATTGTTTTCTGTAGGAATGGGATAGATAATTATACATAGGATCATGATATTCTTTTTATCCATGTGCCAAATGGAAATAATGATTATTTAATACTCTTTGATGCCTTATGTTACCAAAATATATAGTAAAAAAGTAGAAATTTATGAAATACTTTATTTTGTGCTTACCAAAGGGAATGCTTTCACAACAGTGTATCATTCCTTTTGTTGAAGTTGGAATTTCTTCTGTTGTCAGCACTGAATTAGTCATGGCAAGTCTTGCTTTTAAGACCTTTTTGAGATTGGTAAGCTTTCTGTTTCACTAAATCTTTTGTGTATACAAGTTGTCACCTCACTGAGTTCAGATGAAATCTGTTGCCCTATAAGGAAGGTGGTCATCATTAGGAGCATTTTGACTGTGCTTTTCATGGTAGCAAAGTGCTGCCTTTTCTTAGCCCTCTGGGTCAAAGTGTAGGCTTAGAGTTAAGGGTACTGCAGACTTAGGGATGCTGGGCCGACTTGTAGTTCTTTTAAGTCATGTTTCCTTAGGAATTTCCATGATAACATACCCATGTCTCCATGTCTGTAAGTCAGACCAAAATGCATTCCAATGCCCAAAAGAAGTCATGAGTGGATTTTAACAATCCAACTTTTGTTCTATTACAATTGAACTATATGAACTATTCCATTACTGCAGATATTTAAGTATCAACTTTAATAAGCTCTTCCTATTGTTAAAGAAGGCTGCCCATGGGTTTCTGCATAATGTTAAACCTGATCTTGTTATCCTCCTTTGAAATCACTTCTAGCTCTGGGATGTTTTGATGGTGATTAGATTAGATTTGGGGATATCTTTTCTCAAACTGAGATTTACACTTAATGGTTTTTAGAAATTAACAAAGAGTTTTTTTAAAAGAAGAAATTAACCTTACCTAATTCTGCTATGCATTCTGCTACTTATATGAACCGTACTTTTGTAACTATGGTAATGAAGTCAGTTGGTAGGAAACCAGTTGCTCCTTCCTCCTTTAAAACTTTTGAAAACTTGCTAACAAGAGACTGAAACTGTTACCTCGAACAGAGTCCCCAAAACTAGTATAGTTTTTGCCACATCTACAGTGATTACTGTGTGTTTAATTTGAAAAGAATCCTCCGGCTCCACGTTATGCTTGGGAAAAGGACGGTAAGATATGCATCCTAGGTACCATAACATCTTATGTGGTAAAGGCATCTGGGTTAATTTTGAGTTATATCTAGGAACCACAGTATGTAAAATTTGAATCTTACTAGACATGCTGACAGATCCTAAGAGCTAATATATTGCAAAAGCTTCCGCCACCTAAATAAAATGAAAATATTAATGTTGGTTTTGACAACAACCTCCTAGCATTCAGAATGTATTTTAAATATTTAAACACACCAGTTGTAGCAAGCAAGCCCTTCATTTTATTTTTAGCAAGTTTGGTTTACTCTTCCATGAAATTTTGTTCTCTTACATTAATTAATAATGCATAAAGATTTGAAACTGGAACTATATTATACTTTTTAACCCATCTCTTGTGGCTGCACTCATATGTAATTTACTTCAGTTAATAAAAGAACTGGGGATTAAGTTATAACTAATGTGCAAAATTGCTTTGTATATTTGGTGATTTTGTAATGTAAGTGAATTGGTTAATTCTTATTTCACTGATACTATTAATCATGCAATGTACAATTAAAAATCACGCAACATTTTGCTTTAGAATTGGATTCAAAGAACTCAATTTTATGTGATCATGGTATACATGTGGGGCGGAAAACTTATTTTTTCATTTTGTCAAAGTAAGTATTTGCTGACAAGCTTCAGGAAATATGCTGTTAGAATTTTTAATGTATAATAAAGTCCATGATTTTTGTACAGTCTTTTTGTATGAAGTATTTGAGATATACTCTGAATTTTATTTCTCCAAGTAATTTCAGATGTTTGTAAAACTATTGGACTTTTTTTTAATCTGTTAAATTACACATCTACTCCCATTACAATTCCACAACAGCTAGAATGAAAAAAAAATTGTCACTTACTGGGAAAAGTTTGTTATAGAAGCAAACATATTCATCGCTGGTGACTTTTTTTTTCTTTTAGCAAAGGAAAGAGACTTCAATAATTACGCCAGACATGTTACAGATGATGTACGCTTGCTACTGTCTGGTCCTACTCAAATTCCTCTAATTTAAAGGGGCAGGTTATTGTGTATACAGTTTAAGTAGCTTGAATCTGTAGTTTTAATACTAGTGAGTATTAGCCCTGTGTGTTCTTTATAGTTTCTTATAGCACTTAGTTCTTTTCTTCTTTGGGGAGTTTGTATTCTAATTTGTTTTGAATTTTATAGAAATGTATATACACCTTTAGAAGATCCAAGGAGTAGATGAAATTAACTTTAGAATTATATAAGTGCACATATATCCTAAATATATTTATGTATCCACTTATATATATTCTGCTACTCACTGATAAGCACACACCACAATTTGATTTACAAAAAGCTCTTCGTGTCAGCTAGTTTTCAAATTTTTTTTTTTTTTTTTTTTTGAGACAGAGTCTCACTGTGTTGCCCGGGCTAGAGTGCCGTGGCATCATCCTAGCTCACAGCAACCTCAAACTCCTGGGCTCAAACGATCCTACTGCCTCAACCTCCTGAGTAGCTGGGACCACAGGCATGCGCCACCATGCCTGGCTAATTTTTTTCCTATGTATTTTTAGTTGTCCAATTAATTTCTTTCTATTTTTAGTAGAGACGGGGTCTCGCTCTTGCTCAGGCTGGTCTCGAACTCCTGAGCTCAAACAATCCGCCCGCGTAGGCCTCCCAGAGAACTAGGATTACAGGCGTGAGCCACTCCGCCCGGCCACAAATTTTTTAATGTAAACTGTAAAAATAATTTTAAGTGTGTGCCTACTGAAGTAGTCTATATAGCCATGAATCCCTATGTCAGAAAACAATCAAATAGGGTCAATTTCCCTAAAATGGACAGTTTAATGCTAAAAAAAAATTTACTGAGACTAGACATGTAATATCAAAGCTATAGCTGACCGGGCCGTGGTGCAATGGACTACATCATCCTACCTTTCTCTTGTCCGTGCTGATGTGCTGTCTGAATGCGATATAGGTGTGGCTAAATGAACATCTCAGTTTCTCTCCTCTCTTTCCACATATAGAAAATTGTACTTACGTGAAGCATAGAATATACAGAAATAAAAATTTAAACTAATATCTTAACTGCTATCAGTGAGCCCCTCCATGTCCAGTACCAGGTTAGGTTCAGTACAGAAACCCTCATGCATTTGAAAATGCTTTTAATTCCCATTCTACTGATCACATTAATCAATAAACAGTTTTGTGGAAAGAAGGGACACATGTTTCCTATTAACAATGAAATTTCACTTGAAAGTTCTGTTTCAGTTAACTGAATTACCCTACCTCTGTCCTTGACGCTACAAGGAAACAGTATCAGACACTAAGCTGGCATTGGGACTTTTGTACAAGAACAGCTAACTTCTAGGTCATGTACTGGGGTCAAAATAATATATATTCAGTCCAATCACTAAGACATAAGTAGTTCCCTTTATCCATGGTTTTGCTTTCCAAGCAGTTTCAGTTACCCAGGGTCAACTGTCATCCTAGAATATTAAATGGAAAATTCCAGAAATAAACAACTCATAAGTTTTAAATTGCATGCTGTTCTGAGTAGCATAATGAAATCTCTTGCCATCCCACTTGGGAAGTGAATCATTTCTTTGTCCAGCATGTCTACAACGTACAGTATGTATGTACAGTCACGTGTCATGTAACAAGAGGCTTAAAAATGGAGATACATCATGAGAAATGTGTCAGGCAATTTCATTGTGGGAACATAAGAGTATACTTACACAAACCTAGATGGTATAGCTGGCTACACATTTAGGCTATATGGTATTCCTATTGCTCCTAGGCTATAAGCCTGTATAGCATGTGACTGTACTGAATACTGTAGACAATTTTAACATGGTATTTGTATATCTAAACATAGAAAAAGTACAGTAAAAATACGGTATTATATAATCTTATGGGACCACCAATGCATATGCAGTTGACCAAAACATTGTTATGTAATACATCACTATATAGGAAAAAACAGTATATGTAGGGATATAGGGTATTATACACAATTTCAGGCATCCATTGGGGGTCTTGGAAAGATCCCCCGAGGATAAGAGGAGACTATTACATATGTACTTCTCTATAAAAAAGATACTGTTAAGAATTATCTTGAATTGTTAGAGGTGGCATCTATTATTTTGAGCACATAGAAATTGGATTCATACATTTAATATAAGATCAACATAGAATTAGAACTGGCATATTGCAGTTAATTGAAATTTTTATTATTTGGGCTTTATTTTTTTTAAACTGCCTTTTAGAGTCCTAGGCGTTTATATATTGAGAGGCTATGTTCAGAGCACCTTTTTTTTTTTTTTTTAAGAGGGAATCTCACTATTTTGCGTAGGCTGGAGTGCAGTGGCTATTCACAGGTGCCATCACAGCGCAATGCAGCCTTGAACTGGCCTCAAGTGAGCCTCCCACTTTAGCCTCCACAGTAGCTAGGACTATAGGAGCATGCCAACATACCCGGCTCAGAGCGACTTTTTAAAGAATGTAGGCTGCACGGAGATTTTAGTTGCTAGGTAAAACAAAAAATGTGAATCGTATGTAACAAGTCAAATTTTAAGAAATGCAGCTTCAGAATTATACCTTTTCCTCCAGAATGGTTTGATTACCACGTTCCTGTAAAAATTCCTTGTTCATAAAGGTCATATTCTTTGTAAAGGATATATGCTTTTAGACGATTGGGTAATGGAAGAAATGACATGAAGACAGGGCAGCGCAAATGTAAACGTCCCATACACTTCCGGATCTTTAGGCGGCACAAATGTTTTAGGGAGCGAGGATTTGCTAAAATGAAAGAAATAGGCACATTATCCAAAAGGAAAAAAAATTAGTTTTTAGTGATCTTAGGGTTTAGTTAGTAAATGCATTTGGTACATTTCATTTGTTGTGACTTAATGGGAAATAGCTTTTCAGTTTCGTTGCAACGCTTGTTGTAGATACGATTTCAGAGCTATGTCAAGTTGTTAGGTTAGAGTCCAAAGCCTGGCATCAATTGTGGGTATGGGCTGCGAGACCTAAAGTCCTGAAGTCTGAATGTATTAGGCCCTCCTCCCTCCCCGTTTTCCTCAGGGGCAGGCTAAAAACTGAAGATCACTCAGGAGGAAATGAGATGAAAGAAATTCTTAATTTGACTTAACTACTACTTTGAAAGAATTTGGTTTGGAGAAGGATCATTTGATACCCTCTGCAGACTTAGCTCTTAGCTTTTTCTCATTCCTGTTTTTATTGCCGTTTCATAGCTTTTAATTCCTGTGTCTATAGTGTTCCTTCAGAGCCATGGTTTAGGCGGATTGGGATAAAAGTATTACCTACCTATGTAATAAGTAGTTACCTAACAGATTTTATCTCCTGGGAAAAGGTAATATAAGTACAAATTAAGTGTAGTTAGTAAAATTTTTAAGATAGGAATAGTGTTTTTTTTTGGTTTCTTTAGGTCAAACTTTTAACTAGAATAGAAGAGTGTTCTAAAAAAAACCAAATGAGAATATAATTAGTATTTTGGTGGAAGTCTTCTCCAAGAAATAGACTCACTTAAGATGAAATGTATTTCTGACCACAGTCCCTGTTTTTGGAGCACAGCTTTCAACTTTGAACAGATCCGAACTTGATCAACATAATCAAGCATCACTCGAACAACATTTCCAGAGAGATGTTGCAGCCATGATAAGGTTATTACTTCACAGAACTGAGGGGTAAAAAAATCAGAACTATGAAAGTAAATGAACAGCAGAAAGTACTTATGGTTAAGCATAGTAATCAAAAGAACACTAAAATCAGAGTCAGCAAATGATCTCAAATTCCTCATTTATAAACTATTGTCTTGAGCAAGAAAATCTCTCTCTTAGCCTTACCTCTAACATTTGGAAAAATACGTACTGCTTTGCCTTCAGAACTATACGAGATGTAATAGGGGTGCGACAGAGAGTGTCACATATTATCTGTTAACACTTTTGGTTGGTCATGTGGCTGTGTGAATAAAGATGACCTTTCCAGCTTCACTTGCAGCTAGGTGTGGCCACCTAAGTTCTAGCCAATGAGATGTAAGTGGAAGTGTGAGCAACTCCCAGAATGTCCTTAAAGAGGAGTAAGGGGTGTGCTGCCTCCTGCCTGCCTTCTTGTGGCTAGAGTGTGGATATGAATTTCTTGTGTGAATCATGAAGCTGTGCAATTAGAAGGCTATTTACTTCTGGCCTTTATATGAGAGACGAATGAGCCATCTTGTTAAAGCTACTCTTATTTTGAGGTTTTCTATCATTCATAACTGAATCCTACCTTGATACATGAGGGATAGGACAGTCTCTACCTTTAAGTAATTAATATGCTCTTAGACAAGATACCCAGATGGGAAATCTATATGAACAATTAGGAAACGATGCAAGATGATATATGCCTAATGCCAAATTAATGATGTGGAAAGTAAGTCCTACATTAATCAGCTAAAAATAATAAATCATATAATATTAAAATATTTTGGCTTTCACTTTTCACAATTCAAAGTACTTTTTCTAATTCACCATTTTCTATTTTCAAATTTTGATAATATGAATTCAAGTATATATAGAGCATCCATTATGTGCTAAGCACAGATTTGTAAGCTGAGGAAAGTGATGAACAAGAGCTTATGTTCATGTATTTGTGGAGGAGGCACAATCAGTAAAATATTAAAATGATAATTTTAGAAAGAGATAAATGCTATAAAAGAAATGAACAGCATGATAAGAGAATGATTGGGGAAGGAAACTACCTCAGACAAGGTGGACAGGGAAGGGCCTCTTTGGGGAGGTGACACTTGAAAGGAGACCTGAAGAGTGGCAGCCGTGAAGAGCTGGGGGAAGAGCTCAAGCTGGGAAAACAGAAGTGACCGTCTAGGTAGGGGAAACTAGGAGAGTGTGGTGTCATGAAAGCCAAGTGGGAAAAATGTCTCAAAAAGGGAGGGGTGGTCAACTGTGTCGGTAGTGATTCTTTTTTCACTGGAAAGGTGACCAAAGGAAACCATTTAATCAAATGTTAGAGCCAAAAGAAATAGGCAACCTAGGGGTACAGGTATTGGGAACCCAGAAGCATTTTAGTTAGATAACTCATTCAAAGAAAAAGCATAACTGGTATTTAAAACTGCATTCATTCTTCAAAACCTTGCTCAAATGTTGCTTCATTTAGGAAACCTGACAGTGCTAGGTAGAGTTAAATAAATTTTTCCTCTGAACTATTTCTGTACTTTTTTACATCTTTCTATTGTGTTTATTTTATCATATTATAATTATTTCGTCAGGTATTTATTATACTAGAATCTTTCTAACCATGAGCTTCTGGAGAGAGTGGATGGAGTCTATTTATTGCTGTAGTTTCAGGGCCACAGATAATGACTATAAAGCAATGCAGACAGTGCTGTGGGCTTACCTTAGTGTCTTTGATAACTGTAGATGTCCATCCTTCAAAAGTATAGGAAGGATGAACTTTGTCCCCATGAGGACAATCAAAACATCGCTCTGTGTCATACCCATAATTCAACAGCATCCTGAGCATGACTTCATCTTTCAGTGTGTATTGCAGTGCTGATGGGAAATGTAAAGGATTAACTCTGCAGAAGTAGTTGACATTGGCCCCATGTCTTAGCAGCAGACTTATCAGCTCATAATTGCCCATCCTGAGGGCTATCTGGAGGCAGTTAACTGGGTCTTGATTAGGCAGAGCTCCAGCACTCAGAAGGAGCTTAACGGAAGAAAGGTCACCATTTGATACGGCAAAATACAAAGCTGACTTCCTTTGGTCATCGTAGTGTTTGCGAATTCTCTGGTCTAGCATGAAATTCACATCAAACCCAGCCTGGATGAGAAGTTCCAGGCACTGAGGGTGTGCTCCTGCTGCTGCGCAGTGAACCGGACTGATGCCACTCTGCTTAATGGCAGCAAGATCTGTAACTGGAATCAATACCTTCAGAGCTCTGAAAAAGAATTTCAAAGTGATTTCAAAATAGTTTTTGTTAAGATGCAACATTAACCTGTTTATGATTGCTTTATATTAACACTGGATGGTATTAGTATCAGGTGGTATTTAGAACCCTGAAGAAAGCAGCACAATTCCTTCATTCAAAAGCTCAGATACCAAGTAAAATCAAATGGAACTACTGTCTAGTTTATAAAACTCAGAGTTAGCCCAGTCATTTGAGACCAGAGGCTTCCCATGTTGCCCAAGGACCTGATAATAAAAGTTTTATATCTCTTCAGAGAATGCTTGGCTTTACTACTTTCTAGCTAGTCAAGAGTTTCTTATCTTTAAAAGGGGTGTTTAGTTGTAGGATCAGAAAAAAAGAATATAAATTTCCTAGTAGTGGTTCAGGATAAAAGGTAGCTATTACTATTTCTATTATTTACAGTAATGTAATTGAACTTACAATAAGTGGCCTCTGTCAGCTGCCACATGAATGGGCAGGTGGCCTGAACTCTTAGGGATGTTGGCATCAGCTCCATACCCTATCAAGAGAGTCACGGAGTCTGGATTTCCTCCGCTAGCGGCTTCAAGTAAGATGGAAGAAGAATCAGAGGCCTGACCATGAGCATTAGCTCCTAAGAGGATAAAGAGTCATGTTATGCAAAAATTCGTTTCCACCATATTGCTTAAGCAATTAAAAAAATATATCACTACCACCAAAAAGCAATTAGTGAGCACCTACTCTAGCAAAGCACTAAGAATCAAAGAAATAAAATATGACCTCTTGCTCTCAAGCAGCTCATAAACTAGATGGGGAGAAAAAAATGGCACAAGCTGTTTCTAAATTATAAGTAAGTTGGCTTTCAGAGTAATTTTATAAGTTGTTTGGAACTTGAAAACTCCAGTAGAAATACTTTGATAAAAGGTAGTTTTACTTCTAGACTAGCCTACAAAAGCCCACTTAGCTCAGCACTCTTACGTATAGGATGGTACTAATAAACCTATTGAACTACATCACTACACCATCTAATGATGCTGTTTTGGTTGAAAAGGGCATTTGTTCTAACTTTTTCTTAGAGGACTGTTCATAGTAAGAGACACTGTAATTATTTTTAATTGAAGTTAGGGACTGCTGATAGTTAAAAAGATAAATAGTAGTACAGCTTGAGTATCCCTTATTCAAAATGTCTGGGACCAGAAGTGTTTCAGATTTTGGATTTTTTTTCAGATTTTTGAATATTCGCATTACACATACTGATTTAGCGTCCCTAATCTAGAAATCTGAAATCTGAAATGCTCCAATGAGTATTTCCTTTGGTGCTCAAAAAAGTTTTGGCTTTTGGAACATATTGGATTTTGGATTTTCAGATTAAGGATGCTCAAACTGTACTCTCTATACTAAGTGTCATGTGTGTGGTGTGGATACTAAGAGTACAAACACAGGCAAAATGTCTTCTAGAGGATCTAGGGCTGGGTTTTTAAGGGGAGCTGGGAGATGAAGGAAAGAGAAAGGAATTGTGGAAGGCTTCTCAGCAAAGTGGACTATGAAGAAAAAGTAGCATTCGGATGGACAAAAATTGAAGAGAGCATTGTGGGCACATTCATAGCACATATGAAAAAGATGTAGGGTTCCAAATAGTCCTATAAGCTAGTACAGCCTCCAGAGTCATCAGGTACAGTGGCTGCCCCAAAACCCCATTTCTAGAATGTTTAAATAAAACCTAATAAGCCTCTGTTTATTAAGTGCTCATTATGTGCTGGTTCCTTTATGTGCATAATAATTTCCAAACTTCACAACCCCCCAAAGTAGATGCCAATATCTTCATTTTAAAGATGAAGAAGCTAAGGCTCACTGAGTTTGAGTGACTTCCCCAAAGACGCACAGCTAGTAAGCAAGATAGTCAGGTTCGTACACAGGTATTACAGACTCGGGGTTCATTTCTACAATGCCATGTTGCCACTGTAGCAGTGCAGGGTGGTAAAATAATGTAATTTGGAATCAGACAGATGTGGCTTCAAATGCTGGCCCTGCCATTTACTATCTATGTATGTCACTTTGTGCAAATTGCTTTGTAAGGAGGTCACTTAGAGGAAATGCTCACTCCCTGACCTCACTGAGGTCAACTCATGCTGGTTTCTTTGAAGATTAGAGGATTTAACATCTGTTGCCTCTCTTCTATTCTAAGCAAAAGGTTACTCTTTCCTCAAAATCGAAAGAGCCAGTGTTTACTTTTGTTTTTCCAGCCTAATGATGTTAGACATCTCTTACATTGCTCATTTAAAACATCTTACTTAAAATGTCTTATAGCCATTGATTGGAAACTAGCCTTTCCCATATGATTTAGGAAAGATTTAGGTAAGTCTAAAAAGTACAAGGTTGTTCTTAAGTGTAGGGATCCCTGCCATCTAAAACATTGGAAATGAGGTCCATGTATTGTTAAAGAATGAAATAGGCTTCTAGACATAGGGAGGAGACTAATGAAGATAATTCTAATATTGGGACTTTATTAAATCTTGGTAAAAGTTTGTGTCTTTGAATTAAAACTTTAGATACTACAGTGCTTCATCTAACAGTGTCATCAATGGAGGTCTCCTCAATGACAATAAATGCCAAATTTCTAAGCCAAGGATCCCCACCAGTTAAATAGGATCTAAAATGGCCATAGCAGTAGTGCTGGGGGCAGGTGAGGGGGCATATTTGAAGGGAAGTCCTGCAACTGGTACCACCTCGGACCCTCACTTTCTCAAGTGCACAATGATGATAGTGCCTACTCCCACAGAGTTTTTAAAGGATTATATAAGGCAACATGGATAACTTAATACCTGTTGCTTAGAAAGTTCTCAGTAAAGTTGCCTTCCTCCTCTCTTGGAGTTTTGCTTATTACTAGAGAGAAGAACTGGGACCCAAAGAGAAAAAAATCAGGAAGAATTTCCTAACATCTAAAGCCATTTGATGACAGATTAAACTACCTCACAATAGCCTAAGCAGAGGTAACATGTAGAGGATGTTGCAGGATCTTTGATTTTATGATTCTAGAAAAAAAACAACATAAAAAAGTTAAAAAAAAAATCATCCTCTCAGCATGGGGAGGAAACATTAAGTAAAAGAGTAACCTGCATCTTAGTAATTTTAGGGAAATTATATCACACCAAATAAGAAATTCAATCTCTACTTTAGGCTTTTCAATAGTCAATATTAACACAAATTTTTATCAAACATTTATATTAGGCTTAATGAAAATGTTAACTTCTATCATTTTGAAGCTCTCCATCAAGAGGAGAACACTTGGATCACATTACCCCTTGGCAGGTTAGGACCATACAGAAAATCTTGCCTCTCTGCAGTAACATTTCCATGATTTCAGTGTGCCCATTTTGAGCAGCTAGAGCAAGAGGAGTGAATCCATAGGAGCTCTGTGGGTCAATGTGTGCCCCAGAAGCCAGCATAAGCTTCACCATGTCCTGTCTGCCCAGTTTGGCTGCTTCATGGAGAGCTGTCCTCTCGTTGGCACACCGCAGATTGACATCTGCTCTGTGGCTGATCAGCAAGGCAGCCATGTCGTAGGAGTCATGCAGAACAGCTGGGAAATGAGAAGTGAGGAGGGCATTATGTTCAACAGGAAGTGGAGGCTGGAGTATCCTATTGGCTAGTGTCCCTCAGGCTTTCTTAAGGAGTTCTCTCTACCTACCCCCACCTACCCCAACACTGTGTTTAGGAAACAAATTACAAAATAAGGCATATGTCAAATAATATCAATAATGTTTTACATCAGTGGGCTATTTATTTTTCTGTAAGCCATGACCATTCATTGTCTGCTTCTGTGGACAATGTGCTGATTATTCACTGGCAGCTTATGTTTGAAACACAAACATAAAATTTTCATTTACCATCTTTATTTTCTCAAGACAATGGGAACTTAAATACTCAATACAGTCCTGAAAATGCTTGTAGATGCTTTAGAAAAGGAAAAACAAAAACAGAACCTACCTCAGCAAATTACTAAAATATAATTTATTTATTTATTTATTTTTTGAGACAGAGTCTCACTGTGTTGCCCGGGCTAGAGTGCCGTGGCGTCATCCTAGCTCACGGCAACCTCAAACTCCTGGGCTCAAGGGATCCTCCTGCCTCAGCCTCCCGAGCAGCTGGGACTACAGGCATGTGCCACCATGCCCGGCTAATTTTTTCTATACATTTTTAGTTGTCCAATTAATTTTTCTAATTTTAGTAGAGATGGGGTCTCACTCTTGCTCAGGCTGGTTTCGAACTCCTGAGCTCGAACTATCCGCCCGCCTCGGCCTCCCAGAGAGCTAGGATTATAGGCGTGAGCCACCGCACCCGGCCTAAAATATAATTTAAATATGCATGTTTGGGTGAGTGGCTGAGACCACAGAAAATGCTTTTGGCCTGTGTTTCCCAAATGTGTTGTGCAGAAAGCCTCTGGAGGTTCTTTGTGAAGAAAATGATTCTGTCAATAAAGAAAAAATACAATAAAAGACTTGGGAATGCTGTATATTCTAACACCTTCTTCAAGATTCATTTTGTACACTGGTATATTGAAGTCTGTGAGAAATCTTAAGTTAAGCAAGCCTAAACTTGCTTAACTTTGACTCAGCATTTTCCTTGCTCTATCAGTGGGAACATGCTGTTCAGGTACCACAGAAATGGAATCATTTGACCAGTCAGAAGTCAAGAGAGGAAAACCAGCTCTTTCCACCATCATTGTTATGACAGGCTATACAGCTTCATGTTTTTTACATATGTGACTTTTACACACACAGATAAATACTGCTATTATCCCAGCCTTATAGATGAGGAAACAGGTTTAGAGAGGTTAGACCTGATCCAGAGTTCTTTTCACTGTACAGCATTATGCTACATAGTTTGAGTGCTTTCTCAGAGAGGGCTCTTCTTGGTGTTTTTTCTGCAAATGTAAAGCCTTAGAGAGCATCTTGGGACAAACCATGAAGGGATTCCAAATCTCAATTTTTGGCAATACTCTGTTGCTGTTCTCTTTTTAATCTTTACTTTTTGTTTTTATAAAAGTTATACATACGCAGAATTTAAAGAGTCAGTTACTATAAAGTCCACTACTGTTTCCCTAGCCTTTTTATTCTTCCCCAGAGACATCTTTTAGCTGATTCTTTGATATTAACATTTTTTTCTAAATAACCTCCTTGTAGTGTTACTTTTTGATTTTTTGGTTTTGGTATAACTTAATGACTTCTCACCATGGAAAAATGAAGATTTAACTTGCTTTTCTCTTTCTGTCCCTACCACACATACACATTTTTCATCCAAACATCCTTCTAATATTTTTATAGCATAATTTTTGTTAGAGAAATATTGTGTTTGCCTTATTATGTTTGCTATTCAAAGCTGGACTATGATTATATTTCCTTTTCTGCACATCTTTTTGTTTTCTCTAGAGTTCATACTTGTCTTATATTTCATTAGCTTAGTTTTCAATTTGCTTATCATTAATTCAACCCCAAACCCTCTAAACTGTCTAAATGTCCTTTCAAGATATTCATTCCTATCCCATCGTGGTCTTGAAGAAGCTGTACCTGGGGCATCCTGACCTGTTCCAGTCTTGACTTAGTGCCTAGTAACATATCATCCTAGGATCGCTGTTCCCATCATCCTGGGGATCTCGTTTACCTACCACCTGAGCTGGATCTCCTGGTTCCTGGATCCCAAGCTTTTGTTTTTCTAGTTTACTCCCATATTGGTAGCTTCCTAAGAAGGCTGTGTGAGAGATGAATTTTTTGAGATTGCCTATGTGTGAAAATATATGTCTTCCATGTCTTTACCTTCAGATTTGATAGTTTGGCTAAATATGGAAGTTTAAGTTGGAAATAATTTTCTCTCAGAACTTGTAGAACTATTTTCCACCAATTTATTCAAGCTTTTAGTTATCATTGAGAAGTCTAAAACCATTCTGATTTGTCATCTTTTGTATATGATGTGTCCCTTTGTTTTCCCCCTTCTGTTAGGAAGCTTATAGAAACTTCTCTTTGTCCCTGGTGGCTGTGTCTTTTTTTTTTTTTTTAAAGCTTTTTATGCTTTTTTTGTTATGATAAAATGGGTTCATTTTCAATGAACTTAGACCATATATGTGGAAAATGACCCATAATCCTACTTCTTTGAAATGATCTTCGTCGATATTTTCATATCTATCCTTGCATTTATTTCTATAAATATTAAGTTTATAGAAATGATTTTAACCACATTTTGTTAACAAATTCTCTAATAACTGGCTTTTCTACATTTATACTGTTAATTCACATTTGGATGATGATCCTTAGTCCCTCAAGATCGTAAAACACCTGAATTTATCCATCTCACTATTCATTCACTAGTTATTGACACTAAACGTGTGTGAGGAATCTTGCTAGATGCCAGGGTGCTGAATCAGTATGAATTCTGCCTATAACTATTTACGAGGTGCCATAGAAAGTGCTCTAATTGCCCTGAGACCGGAATCAAAGTGCTAAATGTGTTGGGTCATTTGTAATTCATTGAGCTGCTGCTTAGTGTGCCCTTTCATTCTGGAAACACATGTCCTTCGTTTTAGGAAATCCTTTTCTTGACTTATTTCATTGGTGATACATTGCCTCCACCTTGTCTGTTCTCTCAATCATTTCTGTCATTCATATGTTGTTTCTCTTGGGTCATCCTTCTAATTTTTAAATTTCTTTTCTTTCCTATTTTCCATTTCTTACCTTTTTCTGGAAGCTTTCCTAAACTTCAACTTCTAGCATCGTTACCAGTTTTTAAAGAACATCTTTTTGTTTTGGTATCTTTTTTAGTATCCTGTTCTTATGTCATTAATTTCATTAATATCATTAATTAAGAAATTAATGATAATTTCACTTTACATTTTATTTCCCCCAAATAATCTGTTCCTCCAAGTTGCTTATCTGTTTGTCGAAGACTTCCCTCAGACACCCTTTGGCTCTCTGCTCATGATTAAGAGTTGGGGACTAAAAAGCTGATTGGAAATTCTAAACAGTGGATGGGGCTTGTGGGTTGTGGGCTTAACTATAGGTTGATACGTCTGAGCCATTTATTGGTAAACCCCCAATGTCATTATCTTTAGATCTTTCTTCTTATGCTGGTCAAATTTTTCACAGAAGCCTCCTCATAGAGGGTGAGGGCCTGGCTGCCAGTTTTCTGGATAACTGGAGTGGGGGAGGGCTGGGTGGTCTCAGCCTATGTTTGCTTAATTCCTTCAGTGTTTTCAGTTTAGTACTCCCACCCTCGCCTTAAATCCTCTGGTCCAGAGACTCTCCATTTAAGCTATGGAGAGAACAAACCTCCAGAATTCTACTGGGGTGGGGGAGGAGTGATTTAGGGATCTGACCACCTGCTTCTTAATTGTTTTCAACTAATTCTCCCGTTTCTGCTGCCTGCCTAGCCATGCTCCACAGGGTAACTTTGCTGTCCTCTTATGTCTCACACCAGAGTGAAGTGGTTCAAGTGAGGCACCATGCAAGATGAACTGCTCTTAATCAGGCAGAGGTTTTTGCCTCAGGCACCTCACAGGCAGCCTATAGAAAGCTTTTGGAGGGTCAGGTACACATGTCTGGTCATTGGGACCAGAGGGACAGAGCTCCAACTATGTCCCAAAAGCTGTCTTTGAAACCTGTGGGCATGAAGGAGACTCGAACCACCGACTCTTCTGCAGAGACAAGGTGTTCATTACCTGTAAGAAGAGGAGAATTGCCTTCGAAATTCTTAGCATTCGGATTGCAGCCATTCAGAAGAAGAAAACTGGCATTTTCTAAGAGGCAATTACTGACAGCCAAAAAAAGTGGTGTTTCACCATTGTGGGTTGTTTGCTCCCATGTGCTGGGTTTTGAAGCTGAAATAGCACACAGGTTAAGATATAGAAATAAATTTTAAATTTATTTCTTAGAAGCATCAAGAAGAGTAAAAGGGAGTTTACCTTTTAGGGTTATTTGCAAAATGTTTGTATTCATTTGCACTGCAGCCTTATGCAAAGGAAGCCAGCCGATCTCATCTGCTTCATCAAAAGCAGAATGGTACTTGGTTAAGTGTGACAATGCATCTTCCTTACCTATTAACAAGTCAAATGAGAACAGATTCACTTTTGGCACACATACAAGGCAGCCTATATTGCCTCTGAATTCCACCACCAAATTTAGTGTGGGAGACAACAGAATTTTAGCACCACCTTTTACGAAATACAAATTCCAAAGACATAAGACAGACAGTAACAACTGCCATCTAGCATTCCATACCACCTGAGCCTGTGAACACCCACCCCCAGTGTCTTGTCACATACAGAAAAACAGGCCCCTCTATGAGGAACCCTGGAGCTCTTTGCTAAGTTGTGTTGACGTAGTTTCTCCCAGAAAGGCCACATCAGACTCCTGGCAGTCAGCTGGGGACCCCTGTGGTGTTCAGCATTTGAAAAAACCTGCTCCTAGGCTTCTGGAGCCTCAAGGGAAATGCAGCCAGTTGTCGCCATCACGTCTTACCAGAGTTAAAGGAGATAGAATAGGAAGAGTACTTAACTGCCTCTATTGTTTCAACTATCTTCTTATAGTCAGCGCTCAAAAAGGAATGGAAGCTGTGTAGAAAAAAAAATACATATGTTATTCCAAAACTGAGGAAAAAACTGAGGTATCTGACAAAAATCAAAAGGAAAGGGTAAAGGCAGTAATAGTTAATCAGGGATGAACTCTCATATGAGGCAATGACGACTCAGGCTTACTAGAAATACTTCTATTTGTAAAATGTAAAATATTGTAAAATGTTTCCCTAGAACGTGCCCTTAACATTCTGGGGAAACTCCTTCCCATGTCTGCCTTCCCTCATTAGACTGTTCGCTGCTTCAGGGCAAGGACTGTGTGAGGGCCTGGATCGCAGTAAGGCCCCCAGTCAGTGTTTGCCGAACTGAATCAAACCTGCCTAGGAATGAAAGGTCACATTATTGCACGGTAAAATTTAATGGCCACCCTGTAATGTCAGTAATTCTAGCAAAAATTATTTTAAAAATAGTAGATCGTCATGGTGTGAGTTTTTAACACAAAAGAATAGGACTAGTGTGTGGTTTAGAGCACAGACTCTGGAGTCAGACTGCCTGGCTCTTCATTTACTAGCTCTTGGCCTTGGGTAAGTCACTTAACTTTTCTGTGCCTCAGTTTCCTCACCTCTAAATGGGGATAATAAGAGTACCTACCTCACAGAGAGGTGATGAGAATTAGAATTTAAATGAATTAATATTTATGAAGTACTTAAAATAATAGTGATCACTCCATGAGTTTGTTACATTAAAAAAATACCATAGGACTGATGTACTTCATCACCTCTATATTTATTTATGTTTTCTTTTTTAACATTTTTTATTTACTGACAAGTATGTAGAGCAATCTATATTTAATTATAAAATCTCCCGGGGTTAAAAGACATTTATCCTGTTTTACCTCAGGCAGGCAAATAGAGATCACCATCCCAAGCAAACTGGGTTTATCACCCCAGTAAAAACCATGGCTCCCACCTCAGGGGGCTGAGGCTGCTGATCACAGGGAGTGTTTGACCAGGTGTGCTTGACTGCCTATAGCCAGGGCCATTCTTACACCATGGAGGGACACATTGGTCCTTTTTTACTGTTACCATAACAGAACTCTGAATCCACACCTTTAGAAGGGGGTAATCTCTCCTGGGTTTAAGTTTACATAATTCCACCTTTTGATTTGAGTAAGTCAAAGACTAGACCCCATCCCCACCTACTCCACTAATGTTGAAGATAACTTTCTATGTGTCTCGGTTGGATTTATGCATTTCTTTAGCTCCCTAAAGACAAAATCTGTCAGAGTTTTCTTCTCTAGCCCTTCATAGCCTCATTTATTTCTTCCTTCTGATTTCCAGTCTGCATCTCCTCACCCAGATTTGCTGCTAACCTCCTTCAACCACTTTTTTTAACTGCCTAATTAAATTCTGAATTCTTTCCAGATTTTTCCTGTTTCATCAAGCATCATGTCTTGAACATATTTAAATAAGAGTTCCTTGGATTCTGACCCTCTCTCCTGTTTTTGTCACAACACTAGAGTTAAGCTAATGACAAGTCTCAGCTGTTGAATACAGTACTTCATACTACATTGCCCATGAGGAAACCATTACCTCTCATCCTCAGGTGCACGTTGTGTTGTTCCTGGCATGTAAATATCCTGTAAACTCTGTTGAATGCTGAACTGAGTGTCAAAATCATCCTCTAAGTCTTCATCACTGGTGTAATTATCCATGTGAAACGCCGACAAGTTTACTTTAAAGTCAGAATGAATTAAAAATATTTTTCCAGTTGTGAAAAGATTATCAGCTGCTTAAAATTATAAATGAAATTCAGAAAATTAGAAAATTAATAGAATTGATAAATGAGGAAAATACAAAATTTAGAAAACACAGTATTCATTTAAAAAAATTTCCATAAGTTTACAACAGCTTTCTGAATAGATTCAACATAAATTAGAAGTTTCCACAAGTAGCCATTTACTTGAAGCTTATTCAGACAAAACAACTGTTCACATAAGACTTAGGTCAGTGCCATTGTAACATTGATAATGCTCATATTGATCTATTTTAGACTTGCCTTGTGAGTTTTTCTGTGATTGTAGCACTCACCCAAAATATCTTTAGAGTATTCTGCTGAAAATAATATTTTACTTAGTAAACACTAAAAGTAAACATGTTATAGGAATAAATGTACTCTTGTAATACAACATATAATAGGAATAGCGTAGCAAAAACAAATGTATTTTATTAGACAGTATCTAAATGGCTTTAAAAGAACATTTTCAGTTTTAGCATAAAATAGGTTTGATCACATATGAAAGACTCGTTTACCTTTTGTTATATCCTTTAGGACAGCACTGAAGTTTTCACTGTTAAGGACTAGCACATGTAAGGCTCAGAATTTTCATTTATATTTAGGATCTCCACTCCCCTGTAGCGACCATTCCATTAATAGCTTTACTATAAATACTTGATCATAAGACAGTCTGGCACATTCTCCTTGTTTTTTTACATGTAGTTTAGCTCTCTTTGGAAACATGATCTCTTTTCTTCACTGCTGTAATCCATCAAATTTAAAGGATTAAATATTTTATTCCTGGGATAAAATGTTTTAGCAAGGGGCTGGCCATGCAAAGAGAATTCATTCTCTTAAGACCCATGTGCACAGCCGCTGCAAACCAGAATCAAGTTTCCACTTAAGAGAGGCCAAACATTTTGCTTGGACTGAATTATCAAGAGTGACTGTCCCAACAGTCCAGATCCACTGGGTAGCCGTACCTATATTTTCCTTGTGTTACAGAACTGTGGCCTTATGTGTCCTTGGAATACTAAGGAAGGAATTAATTCTACACAAGACAATAAAATTTTGACTAAAACTTTGTTCTGCTGAAACATTTAAAAATTGTTAATATACACTAAAAATAGCAAAGGGACCACTTGACATTTCAAAGCAAATACGCAGCAAATGCCAAAGAGTGCAATGTCACGTCAGCTGTAGGAGTGAGGGTGCTCTCCAGCCATCTCACTGCCTCTGTGGGTCAACTTCACTGCTTCGTGTTTCCTTTCCCAGTCATAGGAGTACTGTTAGCAATGGAACTAAGGTCTTAAAAGTATGAAATAGGGGTTTAGTTATGTAGTTGTCTTTAATATTTTCCTTATTTACAATTTCTTAACTTATGTCTTTGAAATGTTTAATGTATAATTCCTTCGGGTAGGTGAATGAAAAGTAAACTGTTACTGAAGCTGAACAAATGACTTAACTTATGAAAGAGAGAATTTCTGATATTAGTTGAATTTTATCTATTTAATCCCTCAAATTTTTCTTTCACATAGATATCAAACTTAAAAAAGAAACTAAATAAAACCTTCAAAGATTTTTCATATGCTTCCAACAAACACTTCTTTTCACATTTTTCTTCCACACACAGGTAGAGTCTGGCTGTAATCTCAAAAGAGTCCATCTAGAAGGCCATATTCCAAACAAGAGTGGTATATCAGGGAGAAGAACAATGCAAAGACCATTCCAAAGACCATTTAGAAGAACAACAACAAGATACTTGGTTTTATAATATATATATTTTTAAGTAAGTGAAGACAATATATATTTTTTTACTTCTTTCAGATGTTTTCTAAATTTGTCCAATTTAATCATCCAATTGACAAAGCAAAGCAACCCCACGCTTGATCCAGTGCTGAGTGGGTTGGTCTGTTTTTAACAACATTGCAATGACAAAGTTAGTAGAATGTCCTGTAGTAGAGAGGGTTCCTTTACGTTCACTTGTCTTGTAGAGGGGACAGACATAGGCATCTGACTTTATAACACGAGACTTTTCAGCTTGAAAAAAAGAAATACATTCATTTGATAAAGAGAAAACAGTTATTCTAGGTACTAGAAGAACAGCTATTTATCTTGTATATAAAATGGCCAGTACTGAATCTAAGATCATTATTATGATATTTAAAGGTTTTTAAAGTTTGTTGAAAGTTGGGTATAATATGTTTGTGAAACAAGGCAAGTGATTGCATATGATGCATGATTCTAGGTGTAGAAGACAGGAATTTTTTAAGTTCTGATCACTTAGCAGGCATGAAGGAACTAAAGAGGGACTTGGAAGGGAAGGAGTAAGAGAAGCAGAGGGTAGGGAAGAGGGAATAAAATACAGTGTAGGTAATGGGGGAGACTTGAAAGGAGAAACACAAACACTTAGAGCTCTAATACAAGAAATCCATAAATTAAAAGAAGCTGAAGTTTCTATTTGTTTTGAGCAGGTTACTAATAAGAAAAACACACCAACTGTTACCAATTCACAGAAAGAATCTATGTGCAACCCCAAAAAGCTAGATACGAGATGTTAGGAGTCTTTCTAAACTAAGGTTACATTTCTCATAGCTGTAATTGAACCACATTAATAATGAAAATATTTGATAGGTTAGGTGATGAATCTGGATGATTTGTAAATGTTTTCATTTGTTGTTATTTAAGAATAAATAAAAAAGTTAGGGAAGAGGGCCGGGCACGGTGGCTCATGTCTGTAATCCTAGCACTCTGGGAGGCCGAGGCGGGCGGATTGCTTGAGCTCAGGAGTTCAAGACCAGACTGAGCAAGAGTGAGACCATGTCTCTACCAAAAATAGAAAGAAATTAATTGGACAGCTGAAAATATATAGAAAAAATTAGCTGGGCATGGTGGCACATGCCTGTAGTCCCAGCTACTCGGGAGGCTGAGGCAGGAGGATT
>CAUYSK010046410.1:0-18247 GCA_963575035.1 Avahi laniger
GTCTATGAATAACAGTTTAGACCTCTGATTTAGTGGCAGTGATGAGGAATGGAGGTGAAAGATGTAGTTCATAGCATTACACTTCTTGAAAGTTTTCCCAGGAAAGAAGATAAACCAGGCTCTTTGAGAGTCACTAGAAAACTTTGTTCTTAAAAGACAATGGATCTGAGTGGAGCAAGGGTTTGACTGAGTAGAATCTTTTCTAGGTCACCCAGACTCACTCTTTAAGACTGAAACATCCATTTCCCCAGCTGCAGAGTATAACAAAGGCTGACAGCTTACAGCTAGCTTGTCCTCCCAGAATTGCTACATCCGTAGAGACCACAGGACTTCCCCAGGGGCACTCTGATTCCACTGACTGGTTTATACCATGGCATAAAGAATGAGCTTTCCTTTTGAAGGCAGGATAACTCTGAAGGGTCATCCTAACTCCACAGCTCTCCATCACATTGGCCAAAGCCTTTGTGCAACTGCAGTCCAGTTTAATTGCTTCCTCTGTGTAATCCTTCTTTCTTCACTCCCTTACAGAAGTAGATTTCAAGGGCACTTCCTTCATACATTTAATAAACCTCTGACATGGAAAGCCAAACAGCTTAATCTAAGAAAAATGTCTATAAACTAAAAGTCATTAGAGGAGTATGTCATGATGTAGTGTGTTTTCTTTCACTTAGCTAACTCCAAGAGATGCATTATAGAGGAGGATCTTATACTGGATAGTGTTTTAATTACGTGACCTATAATTGACCTTCACATTCAGAATTAATCCTTCAGGGTATACACACACACACACACACACACACACACACACACATCACCCCCCACACACAGGGCATAAAATAAATTCATCCATTTTTCTGTGTGTGTTAAAGCAAGAATGGCATCTTCATACAGACCAAGAATATTTCCTCTTTTTTTCAACATTAAAATTAAATCTACACAAATGAGATTATAGAGTGGTGAATCCAGATTATGTAAATAAACATATAATTAAAGAAGGAAAAAACTATGATTAAAAGTAAATCGATAAGTTAGCACCCCAAAATTTTGTTAAATGATAACCACATGCATTTTTAGAATAATCTTTTATTAGCATTTTAAATCAAGTTTTACATTTATTATTTTCCCTCTCTTCTCATATTGGTTCTACTATCAGCACTTTTTCTTTTTGGAAGAGTCAGGCCTCTATAAATGTAGTTAACTGCATGACTAAGAAAATAAATTAAACTTTGAAGATAGCAATTTAAGTTTCAGTTTACTTGATAGTGGGAATTAATGAAAGGAAGTGAATCAGGATTTCACAGCCATGAGGGCTGTTTGCTGACACAAATACATTTTGCTTTACATGTTCTTTTCAACTGAACAGTTTTTTCTTCTCACATTGTGATAGATTTATGATTGAAAGAGATATAATATATAATTCCTTACTTATAACAGTTATTTTTACTTTTCAATCACTTAAAAAATACTTGGTATGAAAAAATCATTATCTTATAGTTAGAATCACTCAATAAAAAATAGTGCATATATATTTATCATTTTCTTAAATACATGTATTGGAAATTATTATATTGTGTTAAAACAAATTAATTACATCTTCTTTCTTTTTATTCTTTTAATTTTCTTCTTTTGATTTTTAAACCTTTGATCCTAAATTAAATTAAACACACATATTTACATATATGTGTATATATATTTAGTTATTCAACCTAAAATAAGTTTTCTCTTCTACCAATTTTAGAAAATGTTTTAATTGAGAGGGTACCCATGCCAATATGTTCTTGAACATACAGCTAGCTTTCCTGCCTTTAACAACTTTCACATAGTAAGGAATAATAAAATCTATAAGTAAAAAATATAATAGTGAAGATAGTATTGATTAAACATTCATATATTTCTATAGTTTTTCTCTATAAAGAATATATTTCATTAATATGGCAAAAGCAAAACTTGAAAACTATTTTTGTTATGAACCTTTATCTTTCCTTATGGTTATAGGAGTGAAAGAATAAAATTAAATTGTGATAATGCAAGTGGGGAAGATGGCAGAGTAGGGAGCACCAGGGATTTGTATTTGTCTCTTCACCTAGATAGCAATTGCACTGGCAGAGTGTTTCTATTGTAACTGTTTGGAAACTCTGGAGTCTATTGAAGGCCTGAAACATACAGGGAAAGACATGGATCCTAAATTGCTTGTTAATTTTTGTCAATTTAAGCTCCTTGCAGACTAGCACCTACCCATCCCCAATCTTCAGAGCCATGGTAGGCAACTGTTTATGCATTCCAGGAGCAGCTTGCATAGAGTTTGCAGGATCCAGCGTGGGCAAAAAGAGCCCTTCCTTCCCGTAGTGGAGATCTTTCCTCTGATGCTGATTGCTGCTTCTGATCACAGAGGTGCAGAGAGAGAGGCAGGAAGCCATCATTTTTGACCCTTTCCTAATTTTTTTTTAGTCCCACCCACTTTGGCCTAAGTAACTTACAAAGGATTTAAAGGATTGATGACCATTTTTTCTGCCTTTATTTTTCTCTGATTTTTCCTATTAGGTTCCAGTCATTAAAGACTAGAGCATTTAAAAGCAACTGCATATATAGGCAAAATTACACAATAACTATTAATACCCAGGATATGGTTTAGACTCAGAAAAGATACAAGAAAACCTTAAGTTTACACCTCAGACTGAATCATGACACAAATACAGCATGTGAAAATCAAGAAAATAAAAACAATGGAGAAGAATCTGAATCCAGAGTTACTACTGCATTGTCAGATTCAAATGTTTAGTTTTTAACCCAAAACAATAAGGCCTACAAAGAAATAGGAAATTCTGGCCCATTTAAGGGGAAAATAGTAAAGCAACAGAAACTGTCACTAAAAATTATGTGATGGTAGATCTACTAATCAAAGATTTTAATACAACTGTCTTGAAATTTCTCAACTAAAAGATGTAGAGAAATCAAGAAATTGAAGTATAAACAAAATAAAGAGACAGAAAATCTAAAAAGACACAAAATATAAGTTCTGGTAGCTGAAAATTATAATAACTGACATTTAAAAAAATCACTAGAAGGATTCAAAACCAGATTTGAGCAGGCAGAAGAAATTTGAACATAAGACAATGGAAATTATTGAATCTGAGAACAGAACAAAAAAATGATTACCGAAAAGTAACCAGAGCCTTAGAGACTCTATGGGATATCATCAAGAAGGCCAGCATATGCATTGTGGATATCATAGAAAGAGAAAAAAGGGAAGAAAAAATATTTGAAGCAATGATGGCTGAAAACTTCCCAAATTTGATGAAATACATAAATATCGAAGAAGTTCAATAAAGTCCAAGTAATATGAACTCAAGAGATCTACACGGAGATACATAATATTCAAACTTTTGAAAAACAAATATAAAGAGATAATCTTGAAAGCAGCAAGAGAGATGTGACTTGTCACATCTCAAGGGATTCTCAAAAAGATTGTTAAAGGATTTCTTATCAGAAACCTTGGAGGTGAGAGGGCAGTTGGCAATATATTTCAATTGCTAAAGAAAAAAACTATAAGCCAAAAAACTTATATCTGGAAAAACTATTCTTCAAATGTGAGGCTAGAAATTAATTCATTCTTAGATAAATAAAGCTGATAAAATTCATTATCACTAGATCTATGCTGCAAGAAATGCTCAAGGAGTCCTGCAGGATGAAATGAAATAGCACTAGGTGGTACTTATAGAGGTATGAAGAAATAAAAAATCTCAACAAAGGTAAATACGTGGTGTTATAATACATATTAGGTAAAATCTGGTTTTATAACAACAGTTGGTAATTCCATTCTTTTTTTTTACATGATTTAATAGACTAACATGTTAGAAAACAGTTATTAGCCTAAAAGCTAGTATTATCTTAATTTTGATTTGTAACTCCACACATTGTTTTCTACATAATTTAAGAGATTAATGAATATAGAAATATTGTTAGTTTATGTTTGGGGGTACACAATGTATAAAGAAGTAATTCTGAGACATCACTTGTTACTGAAAGGAGTTGGGGACAGAGTTGTAAAGAAGCACAGATTTTGCATATTATTGGAGTAAATCTGATATAAATTCAAATTAGAGTGCTATAACTTTAGGATGGTAAATGTAATCTGCATAATAATCACAAAGAATATAGCTATAGAATATACACAAAAGGATATCAGAAAGTAATTTATACATTTCAGTACAAAAAATCAATTAAACAAAAAAAAAGACACTGATGCAAGAAGTGAGGGACAAATAATCTATAAGTAATATAGAAAAAAATAGAAAAGTGACAGAAGTAAATCCTTTTTTATCAGTAATTACCTTAAATATAAATGAATTAAAATTTCCAATCTAAAGAGAGAGATTGGAAGAATGGTTAGAAAATCATGTTCCAAATATATACTGTTCACAAGAGACTCACTTTAGATCCAAAGACACAAATAGATTTAAAGTGAAAGGATGGAAAAAATATTTTATAAAAATAGTAATCAAAGAGAGCAGGGTGGCTACACAGGTATCAGACAAAATAGACTTTAAATCAAAAAAGCTTACAAGAGACCAAGAAAAACATGATATATTAATAAAATGTATAATACAGCAAGAGGATATGTCTATAAACATTTATGGACCTAGTAACAGATCATCAAATACTGACAGAATTGATAGAATAACTAGATAGTAATACAATAATAGCTGAACACTTCATTATTCAGTCTTGATATTGGATCAAACAACCAGAGGGAATATGAGCAAGGAAATAGATGAATTAAACAACATGATAAACTAACTAGATCTGACAGACATGTAGAGAGCAATTTATACAACAAGAATAGCATACACATTCTTCTCAAGTGCACGTGGGACATTTTCCAAGATAGATCATAGACTAGGCCACAAATTAAGTCTCAGTATATAACATACAAATATCTTCTCTCACCACAATGTGATAGAGTTAGAAATCAAACATAAAAGGAAAGCTGAATTAAGCAACATACTCTTATACAATCAATGTATCAAAGAATAAATTATAAGGGAAACTAGAAAATACTTAAAGATGAATAAAAATGAAACACAACACACCCAATCTTACAGAACACAGTGAAAGCAGTGTTAAATGGAGAATTTGTATCTATAAACACACTTATGTTAAAATATAAGAAAGATCTCAAATCAACAGTCTAAAAACTTAAGAAAGTAGAAAAAAAAGAAGAAATTAAATTCAAATCTAGCAGAAAAAGAAAATAAAAAATACCAGAAAAGAGATAAATAAAACAGAATTTTTAAAAATAGAAAAATTCAATGAATCAAAAAGATAGTTCTTCAAAAAATCAACAAAATTGACAAATCTTTAGCTATATGTATTAATACAAAGAAAAAATAAAAAAGAATCAAATTACTTAATTCAGAAATGAAAGTTTAGACATTATCAATTCTATAGAAATAAAAAGATTTTAAGAGAGTACTATAAACAATTGTACAACAAAAATTGGATAAGGTTGATGAAATGGATAAATTTCTAGAAAGACAAACCTACCAAAACTAAATCAGGAAGAAATAGAAAATTTGAATAGACCTGTAAATAGTAAGGAGATTGAGTGAGTAATCAAAAATCTCTCGACAAAGAAAAGCCCTGGATCTGATGGCTTCACTAGTAAATTCTACTAAATATTTAAAGAAAAATTAACATATATCCTTTCCAAAGTTTTCCAAAAATAATTAAAGAGGGAGAAACACTTCCTAACTCATTCTGACTCATTCCTGACTCATTACCCTGACACCAAAATTAGACAAAGACACTATAAGAAAAAAAAAAAAAAGAAAAGAGGCCAATATTCCTTATGAACATTGATGAAAAAATACTCAACAAAAACTAGCAAACCAAATTCATCAGCATATTACAAAAATTATACACCATCACCAAGTAGTAGGATTTTTTCCTGGGTAAATATGCAAGGATGGTTAACTATCTGAAAATCAATCAATGTAATACACCACATTAACAGAATGAAAGAAAAAAAAACACAGGATCATATCAAGTGATGTAGAAAAAAACATGTTAAAACTCCACACGCTTTCATGGTACAAAAAATGGAACAAACTAGAAACAGTAAGAAACATCCTGAAGATAATAAAAGATGTGTATATGAAAAACTTGCAGCAATCATGGTGCTCAATGGGAAAAGATTGAAAACTTTTCCTGTAGGACGTGAAACAAGGGAAGAGAGTCT
Source organism: Avahi laniger (assembly GCA_963575035.1). Taxonomy (NCBI): domain Eukaryota; kingdom Metazoa; phylum Chordata; class Mammalia; order Primates; family Indriidae; genus Avahi; species Avahi laniger. The sequence goes on from CAUYSK010046410.1 coordinate 6,239, forward strand.
GCTTTTTTTCACTTATATTCAACACAGTATCAAAAATTCTAATCAGAGCAATTAGACAAATAAATAAATAAATGGCATTTGAAGTGGAATGGAAGAAATAAAAGTATCATCTCTTTTGCAAATGAGATGATCTTATATTTAGAAAATTCTAACAATTCAACACTAAAATTGTTAGAACTAATACATGAATTCAGTAAAGTAGCAGGGTACAAAATCACACACCCAAATCAGTTATATTTCTATGCTCTAATAATGAACAATCTGAAAAAGAAATGAAGAAAATAATCCTATTTACAAAAACACACAAAATATTTAGGGATTAACTTAATCAAGGAGAATAAGGACTTTTACAATGCAAACTATAAAATGATGCTGAAAGAGATTAAAGAGGACATAAATAAGAAGATATACTATGTTAATAGATTGAGAGACTTAATATTGCTAAGAGGTCCATAGTACTCAAGAAAACTGCAGATTCCTATCAAAATCCTTATCATGATTTTGCAGAAATTCAAACACTTATGCTAAAATTCATATAAAGTTTCAAAAGACTCTGAGTATCCAGAAAAGTCTTTCATTCTGTTAATGTGGTATACTACATTGATTCTGAGATATTTAACCATCCTTGCATATTAAAAAAAAAAAAGAAGAAAAAGAAGAAGAAAAAATCCGGAAATCAGGAAATGCGCATTTCCTGATTTCCAAGATAGCTACAGTAAGCAAAACATTGTGGTAGTGCCATAAATGTAGACCTACAGAGCAATAGAATAGAATAGATAGCCCAGAAATAAACCATTGCATATATTGTCAAATGATTTTTGACAGGGTACCAAAAGCATTCAAGGGATAAAGGATGATCTTTTCAACAAATAGTGCTAGGAAAAGTGTGTACCTCCATGCAAAAGAATGTAGCTGGATCCTTAGCTAATACCATACACAAAAAGTTCACTCAAAATGAATCAAAGACCTAAATGTAAGACCTAAATCTATTGAACTCTTAGAATAAAACACAGAAGTAAAATGTTCACAGCACTGGATTTAGCAGTAATTTCTTGGATATGGGTCTAAAGGCCCAAGCAACAACAAGAACAAAAACAAACTAGAAAAATTGAACTTCATGAAAATTAAAAAAAAAAGTTATACACTAAAAGGAAATATCAACAGAGTACAAAGGAAACCTGCAGAATGGGAGAAAATATTTGAAAATCATATTTGATAAAGGACTATTATCCAGAATACACAAATAATTCCTATAACTCAACAATAACAACTAAACAGCATGATCAAAAAATGAACAAAAATCTTGAATAGACATTTCTGCAAGGAAAGTATGCAAATGGTCTATAAGCACATGACATTATGCTCTACATAATATATCATTAGGAGAATGCAAATCAAAGCAATAATGAGGTACCACTTTATACCCATTAGGATAGATTCTATCAAAAAAAAAAACAGAAAATAACAAGAGTGGCAAGTATGTGCAATAATTGGAACCCTTGTGTACTGTTTCTGAGAGTTTCAAATTATATAACTGCTGTGTAAAACAGTATGAATGATATACAGTTCCTCAAATAATCAAAAATAGAATTACCATATGATTCAACAATTGTACTTATAAATATACACCAAAAAGAATTAAAGGAAAGTCTTGAAGAGATAATTGTACACCCATTTGCAGCACTGTTCACAACAGCTAATATATGGAAGCAACTCAAGTGTCATTTGCCAGATTAAGAGATATGCAAAATGTGTTATATACATGTGAGAGAATATTATATAGTCTTGAAAAGGAAGGGAATTCTAATATATACTACAACATGGGTGAAACTTGGGGACATTATGATAAGTGAAATAAGCCCATAACAAAAAGACAAATATTGTGTGTTTTCACTTAAATGAGGTACTCAAAGTACTTAAAATTATAGAAACAGAAAGTAGAATGGTGGTTCCAGGGCAGGAGTAGGGAAATGAGAAGATATTGTTTGATAGGTACAGAGTTTCAATTTTGCAAGAGGAAAGGAGGCCAGAAGATGAATGGTGATGATGGTTGCCCACCTTTACTAATGTTTTTAATAACATTGTACTATATCCTTAAAAATTTTTGACAGTACATTTTATGTTATTTATATGTTACCACAATAAAACAAACTGGAAAAAAAGTTGAGTTACATGTGTTGTTTTGAGGTTGTGATATATGGAACACAGTGGAAGAGAAAGCCTGGGTACTCATTCACTTGTTTCCTTCAGAATGAGGAAACATAATCATTTGCTTTTTACTAGCGACAAGCTGGGTATTTTTAGCTTATTCCTTTTTTTTCCTAAGTTATAACTTTTCCCTTATGTTGTAATATGTTTTATTAATGGTGAAAAATATGCTCCCTGATAACGTGTATACTGAAAAGATTTGATGATTTGAAATATCATCAAAGCTTATCTTTCATATTGGAAATACTGCTATATATGTTCACTAAATCTCATGACAAATTTTTCCTTTCTGGACACAGAGGTGACTCACTTTCAGCCCATTTATAATTAAAGGAAATAGTGTGGCTAACCCCAGCCAATAAGTGAGCTAAAGTAATATGTTTCTTAGCTTGGCTGAGCCAGAGAAAAGTTTCTTCACGGTTTTTCAGTCTCTTTCTTGCTCTTCTTGATGATGCAAAAGAACTCGTTTCAGAGGGTGGATCTCAAAACAGTGGAGTCTTCATCATCCTGAAAGCCTTAGTGTTTGGAAAAGACACACCAATTTGTAGTAGATATATGTGGTGAAATAGTATCAACACCTATCACATAAAACTACTAAGATTCCAGAAAAATATAAGAGGTGCTAGATCACTGTCGTTTCTTATAATGGATTGAACTTGAGCCCATTATCTGAAGTGAGGTATCACAAGATCAGAAGAATGGGCTCCACTTGTACTCGCCATCAAATTGGTACTGACTGATTAACACTATGGTGCTCACATGGCAGTAATATTCTCCAGGGATTAGGGGGATGGGAGCGGGTAAACTCACAACTAAAGGACACGGTCAGCATTGTAGAGGGGAAGGGCATGCCTCTAACCTTCACTTGGGAAGGCAAACACATAAAATGTAACCAAAATGTTTGTACCCTCATAATATCCTGAAATAAAAATAAAAACAGATTTTAAGGAAGCTAGAAAATCTGGAATATCCTGAATGATAAAAACTTATTGTACTTTGTTACAATACGTATATTAATGATGTGAAAAGATAATTTGATAAATACAACTATGTTAAATATAGAATATTGCTATCAACTAATTAACCACGGATAATACTATATAAGTCAGTAATGATGGGTCAACTAAAAAAGTTTAGAAAAGATGGATCAAATGCTGATGATAGATGACTCCATTTGTTTTCAAATCTTGCCTTAGTTCTGCAAGAAATATATAGGCCAATTATCACTGAAATAGTTTAACACTGTGGCACACCTGCAAATCTGTTTCTTTGAATACAGATGAAAACCTGCAGTAGTTGGCTAAATAGCTTAGTGGCAATCAATCTCTTCTGACTGCATATCTCATCAATTAAAAAAAATTAAAAATACCCCAATATAAATAATATTCTTAAATAAAAGATTATAAGTTGTATAAATGAAACTATTATTCTAATATTTTATATACATAATACAACATACATAAAATAGAATTAAGGATTATATTTAAAAATAAATAGACATAAAAATCTAATAGTTTCTTTTTATATGCTAACAGATCATTTCATGCACCACTTGGCCCATACCCACTGTTAGGACCAGGACCTAGCCTAGTTCCAAATATTTCTCGTCACACAATTTTAGTATAGTACAATATCCGTAATCAGAATTCCATATAAGACAAATCATCCCCTACCATTCATTTCTGTTTAGTTTATCAAGCATATCTTTGTTTCAAAATTAATATTACAAACAACTAAACTTTTCCTCTTCATGCTACTTCCCAATTTCTTTTGGACTCAATTTAAATAAACATGTAATATCATCAAAAAAAGGAGAAAAGAATCCTACCACTAGTGAAGGATCAGTCTCAGTGTTTTCATCCAAGTAATCAAGCAATGCTTTTTGCAATTGTTGGATTTCATCTTCTCCTCCAGAAACCTACAGAATAAACCAAATAATAAAAAAGATATTACTGGTTTTGCTTTCATAAATCATCTAGTTATAAACATAAATTTGATGGAAAAAACTGACAAATATTAAAAATGAAAATAAAACCACAGTAACTAAAAGGAAGAAACAGCAAACTACTATTCCTGAAAAATGTATTATATATTGATAGCTGAGGTTAGCCTTTATTTTTATGAACCACATGTTATCTCTCTTTTAAAGAGTTCCATAGGTAGCTGACATGAAAATTACCAGAACAATGTGTTAAATCTTCAAAGCTATCAATGCCCTAGCACCAGTTTTCTGTTTGGAAAAAAAAGATAACTCCAAACTTTTAATTTAGTAAAATGGAAATGGTTGTTATCTGTATTAATATGTATTAAGAATTTCTTTCGGGTATTGTTTAAAAAGAACATTACAGAGGGAAATATTTTTATTTATACTTAATATGAAAATAGTACTTTATTTCATGTTGCATATTCAATGTACAATAGGTGAGCTATTTAGCTGTGTAGGTACAGAAACGTAATCATTAGGTTCTGCCAAGAATTACAGAGCCAGAAATTACCTATGAGTCGACATTCAAGTCCACAGTTTATACTTTAGCAGTTCTAGCTTTACCATGTAAAATGCCAAATATAAGGTTTAGAATATATCTAACCACAAAGCGAAGATTGGAATAACCCATGTTCTAGGAGTGTGATGAAACTGATAAATTCAGAAATTGGTTGTAGCTCTGTAAACTATTAATAATAGAACACTGTAAACTTACAAAATGAATTTAGAAGCATGTGTTAAAAGCCGTAAGATATTTAAAAATGATCCCTCTCCTCCAGTTGTGCAATATACAATATATACAGCCATATGTGGCAATAAGAAGTTCTAAGCCCACTCTAGGAAATACTGAAAGTCATCTAGCACCTAGATCTTGGCTTCTACATTATCATTCACCAATAAAAGAAACCAGGATTCCTTGGAGAAATAGCTGATCCCAGGGCTGGGGCAGGGAAAGTAAAAGATGTGACTGAAACATCTGTTGTGCCAGAAAATAAGAAAGTCCTCAAAGAATGATGGGAACATATCAAAAGGACATAAAAACCAGGTTAAAGGGGCTTTTACTGGTCAAATCTGGGACAATTTAAGCATTAAAATAATGATGATAACAAATTACAACCTATTAAATAGAATAGGAACGGTAGTATTATGTGAGATGGTAATATTAATGATACTTTTTAGCTTTTGATAATTGTACTATGGATATTTAAGTGAGAGTTCTTGTTTGCAGAGACATACATTAAGCAGTGGCTCTCAAACTTCAGCATTCATTAGAATCACTTGGAGGGCTTGTTAAACTACTGACTGTCCCACAACCAGTTTCTGATTTGGTAGGTCCGAAGATTTACATTTTTGTTAAAAATGTACTTGTTAGTAGTTCCCAGGTGATTTCAATGTTGGTACTGCTTGTCTAGGCAATCACCCTTTGAAAACCACTGCACTAGAGAATTCAGGGGTAATGTGGGGCATAGTGTCTGCAACTTAACTTTAAATGGTTTGGAAAAAAATGTTTTTTAAAAAATATGGATGTATAGGCCAGGCTCGGTGGCTCACACCTGTAATCCTAGCACTCCGGGAGGCCGAGGCGGGAGGAATGCTTGAGCTCAGGAGTTCGAGACCAGCCTGAGCAAGAGCGAAACCCCGTCTGTACTATAAATAGAAAGAAATTAGCCAAACAACTAAAAATAGAAAAACAAATTAGCCAGGCACAGTGGCACGTGCCTGTAGTCCCAGCTACCCGGGAGGTTGAGGCAGGAGGATCGCCTGAGCCCAGGAGTTTGAGGTTGCTGTGAGCTAGGCTGACACCACGGCACTCTAGCCCAGGCAAGAGAGTGAGATTCTGTCTCAAAAAAAAAAAAAAAAAAATGGATGTATAAACATACATACATGCATATTTTGAAAGAGAATGATAAAGCAAATGTTGTAAACTATCAACAATTAAGGAATTTGGGTGAAGAATTTATGGGAGTTCCTTGTACTATTCTTGTAACTTTTCTGTAAGATTGAAATTATTTCAAAACACAAAGTATAGTAAAAAAAAAATTAGAGGCATTTCTATGCATATATATGTAGTTATGAACTAAAAGAAGACAAGGAAAAGGAAAACAGAAGTTGTATATGGTAGGATTAGAGATCATTTCCCTGCCTATTTCTGAAGTAACTTTCTGTATTACTATCACCTCGTCCATACTTTAAAAAAAAGAATGAAATAATAAAACACCTTTTTCCTAAGAACATTCTCTAATAAAATAAAAAAAGCCCTCCTCAATCCTTGCCAATATAAAAAGATACACAATATTCAACAGTACAAAGTAATCTTATTTGGCGTGTTAAATCACCATCTCAATAAGCTAAAGATTTAAATAAAATTTATGTTAAACCAAATATAAAATAGAGTTATACATTCATAACAGTAGTTCACAGAAAGTAAACTAAAGATTTATATAAACCATTCAGAAGTTTGTTAGACTTTACAATCCACCTTAAACTATTACATTTCTCTTAGGGGCTTTGAAAAGCCCACCTTTAGAAGTATAAATCTTATTTTGAATCTATAAAATGAAATGCAACACTACTGTGAGAACACCCAAATAAAACTATCATTTATTCCAATAATTTAAATTCTTTATCTCAATACCTGTTTTAAAATTCGTTCTATAGACCCTTGATCCATTTTACTTGTAACAGCATCTTTCCTCAGCCGTGCAGCAACAGTTCCAAGGTAATCAAGAGAAGCCACTCTTAAAGCCATCTCTGTTGACTTGTTACTGAACTGATGAACCTAAACATCAAAATAAAGCAGCTTTAATAGATTTATAATAATATATCTTTCATTGCAATTTATCATATAAATTCCCAATATATGTTGTACTATTTGAAATTTAAATATTTTTTTTCTTGTGATACTATCCCATAAAGTGAATTTTGCCTTTTGATCTTCTGGGATCTCAACACTTTCATTTGGCTAAAAAAATTATATAGATTAAACTTCTTTAAGAACACAGTCACTTTTTAAGTATGTAGGCTCAACTGTTTATTTGTATAAAATGGGATATTACTGAGTAAGAATTTCTTAGGGTGGAATTCTGATGCCTCTAAAACATTATCATAGTTTCAGAATAGTATTAACATATTTTCCAGTTCACAAAAAGGTCCCAAAAGCTTTTCAATAATTTATATTGCACAAGTCCAAATGTAGTTTAAAAATAAAAAGAGAAATCACAGTAATATTTCTTTGAATTTCTGTACTATATTACATGAGGACTAAAAAGTGCTGTATGTTTTCAGAAAAACTCTTAAAGATTACAAGGAATTCACAAGAATCAATTTCATGCTTTGAAATGAGTAACTTATGACTCAGTGTTGAGAGGTGTTTAACTAACAATACTTCTAAACCCCCCAATTTTTTAAAGCATTATTTTATTTAATGTAATGAAATGAAAGCACCAAAATTCACAATAGTTGAAGGTTTCTACAAGGCACTGACAACATTGTGTACAGTCATACACATGCAAAAACAGAGATGCAATGTTCATATTTCCTTACACATTTTTAAAGAATTCATCATCTGTGAATCAGAGTACATCCTCATTATGTTGTCTTCTAGTAATCTAATAATCTTTAAATGCTATACTCTTACCAACAGTCTCCCTAATAAACTAAGGAGTAGTTCAGCAGCTGGCCATTCAGGTTTATTGACTGTTGAAAGAAGGTCTTGAACAAAATTTTCAAACAATGGTCTATAATCTTCTTCACCTTGCTTACTACCACATCTGTTCAAAGATAAATAAAGAAAAGGATGTCAATTTAGGTGATGTGTCTACCAATATGACTGAAATTTTGCTAACTAGGTTTTCTTTTCTCTATTTCTAGAAATAAGGTATATAAGAGTACATTAAATAAAATATGGCTTAAAGGCTGGGTGTGGTGGCGTGCACCTGTAATCCCAGCTACTCAGGAGGTTGAGGTGAGAGAACTGCTTGAGTCCAGGAGTTCAAGACCAGCCTGGGCAACAAAGCGAAATCTTATCTCAAAAACAAAACAAAACAAAATATGGTTTAAAATGAATCTATTTCTCAAACTCCATTTTCCCCTCAATAATAGGGAATTAATTTATTAACATTACTTTCTGGCATGCATAAAACATTTTAAAAAGTGATCACTGTTTTTGCTTTCTACAAGATCACCACAAATTCTTACGGAGGCTAGCTAAGTAACCTCTCTCCGCAAACTTGCCTGTTCTATTAAAATAGGAAAATTGTCCAAAATTTACTGAAGAAAAATTGAGAATTTCAATCTAGTCCTTTAATTTTGGGTCTAACATATAAAAAAGTTCATAGAATTTTAGATTTTTAATACTTTAACGAATTCATTTTAAAATCAGGAAACCAAGGTCCAGGGAGATGTATTTAAGGTTCAGATTATGGCAGTAAACTGATTAATCTTTTTTTCAAAATGAACTATTCTCTATATTGTGGCAAATAAAAATCATACATGTTTATTTTGCTCACTTTTTAAGGAAGATGGAAAGGAAGTTTTGGGCTGTTCGCATAGCTGTTTCATATGAGTTGGTAATAACAACATCCTGGTCAACCTAGAGTGAAAAAAATAAATTTATAAAGATATTAGAAAAAAAAATCAACAAACAAATTAGCTTAGTTGCTATTGCCATGTTATTACTGAATAGGGGTAATACATATAAATATTAAATGCTTATAATATCTTTTTATATATAGAGAAGCCACAATTAGCATACTAAACATATTTCTACATTTTATAAAATCAAATGAAAATATTGGTAGGATACTATTAAAATAGGTAAGGGTGACAAATGTGGTTGATAAACGTAATATCGATAGTTGCTTATCAACATCCTGGTCATAACAAAAAGAAATGGATTGAAAACACAATAAGAATTAAAAAAAAAATATTCTAACCTCAAAGTTTAAGAAACACTGGAACATAAGCCAAAAGAAAATTTGACTCATTCATTAGGAATTTAAAGATTAGGAAATAAGTAGTCAATTCATAGTTGTATGACCCCCCAAAAAGGTGAATAAATAGAGGAAAAGGGGCTCAAGCTCACTACTAACCAGGAAAATGCAAAATAAAACATGATATTAATACCATTTCACCATGAGCAGAATGGGGTAAAATCAAAACATTGGAATGTAAACTGAAACACCACTTTGATAAGCAAACTGACAACTTCCAGTACAGTTAATGCATGTACACCAGCTTAACTTTACTTTTAAGTATATTGAGAGAAACTTTTGCTTTAAGTTGTGATACTATTCTACAATGTTTTAAACTCAAGTCAAAAAGAATCTGGTATGAGTTACATGTATTAAAAACAACACTGAGTGAAAAAATTAGCTGTCAACATGTCACTATCATTGATATAAATGCAAAGAAAATAATCACATTTATGCAGATAAATAAATAAATGAAAGGAGATAAACATACGCACGATACAGGTCACCAATAATAAGGAAGGGAAGACTGGAGACAAAATAATGAAACTGGGATGAGGGGTTAGTGGGGGAGAGAAAGAGGACCTCAACTTTTTGGATAATTTGTTTACCTTATTAGTGAATTATTGTATATTTAGTATTACAACAAAACACACATAATGCTTATGTTTACTTATGTTTGATTATAACAGAATAGATAAATAAATAAAATTATTTCTGTTTCTCTTGAACTTTTGTTGAAATAAAACTAAAGAACTTGGAAAAATGTCTATAAAAGCTATAAAACCAAAAGCAAATGTTAGCTATGTGTCATCTATCAGGGAGAGCATAAACTCACTTTCCACGTAAACTCCATGTTAATTATAATTGTATGTTACGCATTTATATGTAGGTTGTGTATCCCTAATCTGAAAATCCAAAATCCAAAATGCTCCAATGGCACTCAAAAAATTTCAGATGTTGGAGCATTTTGGATTTCAGATTTTCGAATTAAGAATATTCAACATGTATGTATATTACATATTATAATACTCACTTTTGTATTCACTATCTCACTTACCCCTACAAAGCTGGTATGGTAGTCTTGATAAGTATTATCCCTATTTTATAGCTGAAGAAACAAACTCAGAAAGATTAAAGTGATTTGTATGTTTCATGACAGGCAGATATAAGAGTCAGAATCAGAACTCAAATCTCCAAAATCATGTCTACTGCTCTTCAACGACCTTAAAGCCTAGCCATGAACCCCTAATCAAGAACTTGTTTTGTAAGAATGACAGAGAACATAGGGTTTTCTTCCATGAAAGCACAAAGTTACAAAACCTTTAAAAGATTCCTTACTTTTTTATTTGAGTCCTCTTCTGAATTAGAGTCCTTCTCAGATGACGGTAAGTGCACCACACACTGAATAAGTTGTAAAACCAGTGCTGTAACCATCTGAATATACATAGGTTCTCCATCCATATCACTACTGTTCAACCTTTAAAAAAAAAAATTACGTGAAATATGGAAATAATCTCATTTTACATCTTGAAAGTTTCAAGACGTTTTCTTTACCAATATTTCTAGGCATTATTTTAATGCTTATCATTATGTGCTTATGTCTAATTACTTTTAATAAATTAGAACAAAATATCAAGTAAATGCCTATGCATGCTCAGATAATTAAAATACTCAAAGGAAAAATACAATATTTAATACAAATTTCTCTACTTATATATGTACTGCAGATAAAAATTTATATGAAGAATTACTAAATACTTCTCAATATGATTTTTAAAATGATAAAAATCTTCAAGGTTTTTAAATGCCCATAAATTCTGGTATTTATCTATTGAATCTGGTATTAATTTGGTATTAAAATTTGCTACACAACTCTTGACCATCTGTGTTAGAGTATAGAGTTAGTGGCATAAATTATGAAAAATCAATTTCCAAGTCTTTTGTTCTATAGATAATGTAGAAGTGTAAGAATTCTTTTACATGTTGATAGTTTCTCTACAGGTTTAATAGACAATAGATGTTTATCAATACATAATTAATTCACAAATGATTAAGATAAAATAATTATCTTAGAGAAGAAAGCCCTCAAAACAATCTAAAAATAGCCCTACATGCCAGGTCAACACATTTAATCACTCGGAAACATTAAGATAATTATCATGATAACAATGATTACCTCTGATGGCAAAAATGATAATGCTGACCATAGCAGTGGATAGCATTCTTTAGTTGTAGCGTGCTTCAAGAGTATTTAACCCCCGTGTTTATTTTCTATACTGTTGTTAGAGTAATCTTACAGCTCTCTTTTTAAAATATTATTTAATGGTTTACCACTGTCTAAAGGATTATGTCCTTAGTATGGCTTATAAAATTCTCTTGGAACTGCCCTGATTCTTTGGAGTCATATTTCCTATTGCTCTTTTCATTGACCAGTAAGAGGGATGATTTTGCCTTTCAGTGCCTGGAAATAATTTTGGTTCTCACAACCAGAATGGGAGGATTTCTACTGGCATCCGGTGGGTAGAGATCAGGAATGCCGCTAAACACCCTATATTGCACAAGACAGCTACGTACAACAAAGTATCATCTGGTCTGAAATGTCAATCATGCCAAGACTGAAAGACTCTCCTATAGGTCTTTTTTTTTTTTTTTTTAGATAAGAGTCACACTTTGTTGCCCGGGCTAGAGTGAGTGCCGTGGCGTCAGCCTAGCTCACAGCAACCTCAAACTCCTGGGCTCAAGCAATCCTACTGTCTCAGCCTCCCGAGTAGCTGGGACTACAGGCATGCGCCACCATGCCCGACTAATTTTTTTTTTTCTATATATTTTTAGCTGTCCAATTAA